>JZKD02S1792625.1:56870-84105 GCA_000966675.3 Picea glauca | reverse complement strand
TGTGCATGATGTATTGTGGTGTATTGGTGTAACTCTTATACTATTGTTCATTTCTCATTGGATATAGTTGAATGGTTTAAGTATAAGTTGAAAAATGTTTTAAATTGTACTTGATGTTGATTCACCCCCCTCTCAGTATCAACAAGCATAGACATGGATTACCAAGTTTTGGATGCAAGATGCACACTCAGAACACGGGGAATGAGAGTTCGATAACATGTACCAGGGAAGCCGCAGGCATAAAATTGGCTAAGGAAATGAAAGGGCTCGATCGGACTCGTAGTGCATATTCCATAATCCATGTGCAACAGCAACTGTGTGGTGACTAGACTAGTATGTGTACAAACCAGGAAAAACTAAATATGTACCTTTATAAAGTATGGACATGAGATTTTATATATCATGTACGGATATCACATCCCATACTTTCCCACTTTGTGGATCGTGGGCTCTCGGGTTGGCGGCCTCAAAAAATAGGCATCTATTGTTCCTTGTTCTACAAATAGCACCCAGAGTTCCGTGAGATACAAATTGACAAGTGGACATGTGGGGTGGCTGAGATTTTATAAAGCATGTACACTTTTTGGATCGTGGGTTCTTGGGATGGAAGGATCTAAAATGGACCTCTATTGTTTCGTTCTTTACAAATAGCACCCACAATTCCACGATATAAAAATTGACAAGCGGACTTGTGGGCCGGTTGGCTCAACATTGTACCTCCACTAATTTCCGCGATTTAGAAATTGACAGATGGACTCCAGCACTGGCGGGCTCCTAGAAACGAGCAATACATAGTAAATATGTACAGATCCCTTATTCCATACTTAGCCACTTTTTTGGATCGCAAACTTGCAGGCTGGCGGGATGTAAATTAGGCCTCTAATGTTCTGTGTCCTGCAAATAGCACCCAGAGTTGCGCGATATACAAATTGAAAAGTGGACTTGCGGGCTGGCTGGTTCAACATTGCACTTTTATTGGATCGTGGACTTTCGGGCTGGCGGGCTCTAAACTGGGCCTATAATGTTCCATGTCCTGCAAATATCACCCAAACTTGCGCGATATACAAATTGACAAGAGGACTTGTGGGTTGGTTGGTTCAACATTGTACTTCTATTGAGTTTCATGATATATAAATTCAGAGACGGACTCTACGGCTGGTGGGCTCAGAGAAATGAGCAATACATACTAAATATGTACTTTTATAAAGTATGGACATGACACGTTATAGAGCATGTACAGATCCCTTATTCCATACTTAGCCACTTTTTTGGATCACGGACTTGCGGGCTGGAGGGATATAAAATGGGCCTCTAATGTTCCATGTCCTGCAAATAGTAGCCAGAGTTGCGCGATATACAAATTGACAAGCGGACTTGCGGGCTGGGTGGCTCAACATTGTACTTCTATTGTTATGTGTCCTCCAAACAACTATCAGAGTTCTGCGATATACAAATTGACAGACGGAGTCCAGATCTGGAAAGCTCAACATTGAATATGTATTACACACACGAAGACAAGTGACTATAGAGGAAGATATGGAGTGTTGAAGGAGGCGCAAAAAAAAAAAAAACACAGATGCAAACGAGTTCAACAAATAGAGACAGAGTAAATGAAAAACTATTTAATATGGAACACGGGCAGTAAAAACACACCTTTGCATGGATTCCTCTACATCTCTTCTTAGGAGTTATTTGCGGCATCTAGTTTTCCAGTTTCTGTCTATGAACAAAAGTAGAAAATAGAAGGAATATGAACACAAGTTAACATGCAAACAAAAAGGCAAGTACTATGTACATATACTAAACAAAATAGAATAGGATGAATAGAGTAACATATAACTTTTAGAAGGATGTACCTTTTTTGTTTCTTTTGCATAATGTATACTTTATAATTCAAGTAAAACACCAATTGTATGATGACCAGATGAGTATGTGTACAAATCAGGGAAAACTAAGAAGCTAGATAATTTGTTTTTTTTTTGTTTTCTTTTTTTGCAACAAGCTATACAAATATGCTTTGAAATATAGAAATATGACTTTGAAAAATGTTTGATGTATATCTCATAATTCAAGTGAAATACCAATTGTATGATGATTAGACCAATATGTGTCTAATACAAACATATTGTATTGAGGAATGGGCACATTCGGCCACACATGGTCAATAAGTGTGTTTTGCAGATGGCTTGTGTTGTGCAAAAGAAAGCGGAGACTGTATCTGCACATGTAGTTTTCCAATTCTCTTGTTCTGCCATTCTTTTGTAGCATGTCAATATTGAAGTCTCCTACAAGCAAAATGGGTCCGTTTAGATGGAAATGGTCCAATGCATTGGAAATAACATCTACTATATTGGAGAATGTTGCATGGGGAGCAGCATACAGATTCAGTATCGCAATTTTTGTTTCATGAAAAAAAACTTTTGCAAGCACCACCTCAACATTTTTTTCTTCGATATGTATATGCTCCAAAATCGGTACATTGTTTTTCACCAACATCATCACCCCATGTGTAATGTAACTTGATATGAAATTGTGATTTGGGAATTCTTTGTTCTGCATGCATAATTCCATGTATGTTTCCTGCAAGCACAGAATATTGGATTGCATTATATCATAGTCATTGAGTATATCATCCATGTGTACATTTAAGATGTGTGTATTAAGCGAGAGAATTGATACAGATGAATTTATTTGTATGAATTGGTAATCATAGTGCAGTTGCCATTTTGCGGTGGTCCTGAGTCATTCCATTTCAATACCAACTTTATGTTTGACTTTGAAGTTATCTTTTGTAAGAGGACTTAGTAAATACAAGGAGTCTATGCTTCTGACATAGGACAGTGTTGTGTATACAATTCCAAGTATTTGAATTCCAGCAAGCTTAAATGCAACATTATCAAGTATTAGTCCTTGTGATCTGTGGACTGTACGTTCACATGCAATTTTAATCAGAAACTGTTTTCGAATTTTCAGTCGACCTGTCTTTGTTTATGCTGATACTAGATTTGATATTCGCAAAATAGGTGTCCAACCGCTTCCAGTGTTTGAATTATATAGATAAGACAACTTTCTTTCTTGTCGCTTGCCTATATGTGGTTCATGGAACTAAATCCAAAGAACGTCAATTTTTTATGTTTCTGTATAGCCTTTGAGTATTCCATCTGCACCATTGACCAAGCCATCATGTGAATCATAGTTATAGGCATATATTTCAACCATCATTTCTAATTTGAGGACAAGATACAAAGGTAGAGTGGTTGTATGTTCATGGCGTGGCACATTTCCATGGTTGTCTTCTTCCAGGTCAATTGAATTGATAATGATATCATCATCGGGCATGAGTGATAGCATATGGTTGTTATGCATTCCAACATCCTTATTTGTGTAGAACAAGTAAGGGAATGGTGGGTCTGTTGGTGCAGGCCACAAGCACCTCAAATTCATATATGTTAAGTCATCATATGCTTGGTTGTGTGTCTGCATTCTGTTCAGAATTGCAATGAATGTTTCATCTATCTGGCGCATTGTAGTATGAAATTCAAAGCATTTTATATTGTCTCTCTAGAATTCATGTGTCATTGTTTCCATTTTAATGGTAGGTTGCTCAAATATCAACGAATCTTGGATGGGTTGTGCCTGGTAAAGATCCCCACAGAATATCATGTCAATGTTTCCAAAGTATTAGGTGTGCACATGTTTTATGCTTCTTAGTTGACTGTCAATGGAATACAAGAACTGACTTCCAATCAAAGATAATTAATCTATAAAGACAATTTGGAGTTCCTCATAAATCTTAGACAATGTATCCAACATTTCCTTGCTAAGTGGAAGAAACTGTGACTTGTTAAAAAGAATTAAAAATGCAGAGAGGGTTTTTGTTCCACCTGCATTATATGCAGCTTTTCCTGTGTATGCAACTATGAGGACCTTTGGTTTCATAGGATCAGAGGAATTTTTTGAATCATAGATGCATATAATCATTTGGAACAGTGCTTTCATTATGAATGTATTGCATGCTCCTGCTCCACTTGTAAGGAACAAGTGCACAGGAGTGTCCATGTTCAAGCATTTTTTAAGAGCAATGTCCTTTATAATTGTTTGTTGTTCTCGATTCAATAGACATCTTATTCTGTGGTATTCATTATTTTCAATTAGGAAAGGATGTTTTGTGACTTGAAAACCAAGAGTGATACTTTTTTCACCTCCACCTTCCGGAGGATGAGGCAAATCCGCTTGTAAGTCATAGGACTCGCAAGGAGTTCTGGTTGTTTTTCGGTTTGTGAATGTCTCATCAGGATTGTCAAGGTTTTCTAGCTCATTAACTACAATTTCTAGATCACCCCATGTTGGATTAACATTATAGGTAAATCTAGCTTCATTGATGTGCACTATAGTCTTAGAGGCAACATACACAGCCTCCCATGTAGAGAAGTTATGTTTTAATGTCTCTTCGGTTTCATCGAACGGAACGTACAGCAGCAGTTTTTCTCTACAATAGTTTTCATAGTCGGAATGTTTATTGTATTTGACAAACTATATCACAGAGGTTTTTTTTCTTTTTGATATGGGCGCACCATTTTTTTTGTAACGCGATACGAATTCTGCTAAGCAAATATGCCTAATAGGAGATGGACGTTGAAGGTCATAATCAACAATAGAGCAACATAGCACGTCTTCTGAATTGTCAGGCTCTTGTTCTAGCAAAACTGGTGGTTTAAGCACAAATGTGCATTTTTCAAGTGGAGGTGTGTTTATGAAGACACATTTTCTTGAACTACAAGTGAGGGGTAGGGAAAGTGCAATGTGAACTGCTTGTTGAGCAGACATTTGTTGAAGATTCAGCAATGTGTTTCCAAGTGTTCGTATCATTTGTATAGCATCAATATGACTTATTTCATGTTATTTGTGTATTCTTCTGAATGCCCTTGTCATATATTTGTCAACCTTTTTCATATACGAAGTACAGTAGGACGTTGCAGCATATGCATTAATCACGTACTGTGCATCTGTATTTGCTTTTCACATAACTGGCATGTCCTTGGAGAAACTATTGTTCCAAATATGGGAAAGTTTCCGTTTAAGGAAAATTATTGGTTTTTTAAGCGTACATTGTATGGATTTGATGTACTCATCTTCTGATAGATTTAGCTCTATCAAAAACGCATTGAATCTCATCAGCTCGTCAAATTCTCCTTTCTCTAGAAATTAGAACAAGGATTTAGATTTCTCAACAACAACATTGTCCTCTAAACTAAGTGGCTCTATGGTTCTTGTATCTCTCATTAGTGGCACGGGAAAGTTATATCTGCAATGCGAGTTTTTTTATTTTCTACAACTTCTTGTATGGTAATGTTTATGAACTTTGGCAAGTTATAGATCCAAATGATCTATGTTGCATGTTATGTATTTCTCCAAAAATTGTTCGATCTCTGAGTTGTTGTCAGCTCCATAGACTGGTGCACCCTCTATCCACAACAGTGTGTGGTCATGTTCATTTCCCCTATTCTGGAATTCAGTCACAAAAACGTAGTCCAATATTTTTTYGAAAAATGTTTCATCATGGTATATCAATTGTCTCAAAKCATTTATTCTATGTCTATAGTAGCGAATACATGTCACTGGGTCTTTTATTATGAGGTAGTCAATGTGATTGTTTTCCAGTGTATCGATTTGTTTTTTACGTTTCYTGTTCCTATGCAGRTCAGATACGRTAGCTACCAATGGATCCCAWCAATGCTCTGCACTTGTAAATGTGACAAAAAATGTTGGCGGGCCCAATTGTCATATCATTGCAAAAATAGTTTTTTTGTTTTGTTGCAAATAGTCARGAGAGGTGCGAATGTTTTTGAAATCTATGTATCCAATATCARATTTCAGAATTTTTTCTAGGTTTACTTTGTACTTGACATCCTTGGCCAACAAATTTCTTCCTTGTAACTGGCCTTTTCTTATTTGGACACACATGTAGGAGAGAACTTGCTCTATTATTATGCGCATTGTTTTGAAAAACAAATTTATTATGTGACAGGAGAATTCACCGCTTGAATGTAGCATCTCCCATCAGACTATTTTATGATAACTGAATCGTTCTATAATGTCAACGACACGTGGATATCCATAGAAGAGTGTTGGAAATTTCATTTCCTCAGTGAATTTGTCCTTGAATATTCCAAGTGGATGTTTCCCCTCAGCAGTTGATATTTCGACAATCGTGTCTTGCAAGTCATGAATGCATTGTGAATCAGTGAATCCATCCACCAATGTCTCACTAGGTGTTTCATTCTTCGATTCATCACTTGTATCAAATTCACTAGCATTTTTTAGAGTCTCTGCAGAGTTGGCATCCTCTTCTACAAGAACATTGTTCTAGTTTTCATTTATACAATTTTTTTGTGCTTTGTACAGGGCTCTGGAACATAATTCCTTTAATTCTTTCATAATAGCATGTACACACACTTTTCATGTCTGATAGGAATTCTTGTATCGCAAGTGTCTTTTCAGAGCCATAGCAATTGTCATTGTATCGTTAATGAATTGTGGCAAGGATTTTTGCACAACATCTAGTTGAACAGACACATTAATAATTGATCTTGTTAAGCCCATCTGGGGTCGTTTATAGCCCCAAGGCCTGATTTGTGAAATGCAATTCGTAGAGACAAAAGTCTCTCCTCAAGTTACATAAGTGCACTTACATCTGCTTGTGGTGTATTACATCTTATTTGCTCGGGGGTTGCAAATTGTGGCAGTTTTCCATTTTCAAGCGACCGTTTGCATGGAAGACAATTTTTTCCACTGGAAAATGGTTTATCGTGCATTGTTAAGCGGAGGTATTTTTCTTGCAAATCAGGCGTGAAAGACTTATTGTTTTTTTGAGAAATTCAATTGTTCACAAATTGCACACACAATGGAAGGAGAGTCTTTAATTTGTTTCATGTACATATGTCTTGCATTTTTCTTTCGCAAGGAAGTATGAGTAGAAAGTGTTTGTTGGTTTTCATTAGTAGTAGTGCATGGTGTTGCTTCTAGGACATGAAATGTGACAGTTTCATGACCATTCTAGGATATGCGACCGTACCTATTTTTGTTATGTTGTGCATGAACAAATTTCTTTAGATTGTGATATGTGAGTTTCTCTCTAAAAGGAAGCGTAGCAATGTATTTTTTTCTCTCGCACATGACCTTTTTCAAGTTGTGGTAACTTACTCTACATTTCTTTTCCAAGGGAATGATGACCTGATGGCACATGGGATGAATTTCACTCTGATTCAAGTTGTCATAACTTAGTGTACATTTTGTTTTTAAGGGGTGTATGGCCTCATCACAACTGGGACAAATTTTACGCATAACTTTTTTCAAGTTGTGATAACTTACTCTACGTTTTTTGTTTAAGCCATGTATGGCCTCATCACAACTGTGATGAAATTCACGCATGGAGTTTTTGTTCAAGCCTTGTATGGCCATATCGCAACCAGGAGGGGTTTCATTCTCACTAAAAATCATGTGACGCGTATGCAAATTTGATGCGGTTTGGATGGCATGGACCTTCAACCCTAAACCAATGATATGTCCAAGAAAAGGTTCATAATGGATATGTGTTGTATCTGTTTTCAACGAGAGGATGTCAATTGTTTGATCGTAATTTGAATCAATAGACCAAGAATGGACAATGCCATCTGGCAAGGCTGACCAGACCTAGATATTTACTCTGAACATGATAGACAGCCATTGAAAACAAAATATGCAACCCTCCACATTCCCTTTTTCATATGGCAGTGCCATGTTTACAAGGTATTCTTGCCAACTTCCAATTGTCGGCATATTTTGTAGGAGATATGGAAAAAGGTGCTCTTGCAAGCACCTAAAAGCCTGTTGGTTTCCGCCTATAATTTCATTGCAAAAGGAATGTACATTGTAAAGCCACAATGAATGCACATCGAACTCTTTTGCTACCAATCAGCAAATTGCATTGAACAGACTATCTCCACAGCTAGACACAACAGTTGTTGCTAGCTGTAAACCATGGGATTCTATGCAATGCATAATATGTTTCCACTGTGATTCAAGGTATTTTCAAATGAGGGACAAGTAAATATGATATTCTTCAACATTTCATATGGAAAATTTTGTGTACAATAGTGGTTCATAAGGACCACTGATAGCATTGGCATCATGGAACAAGATGCAATATGGATTGTCAGATGCAGTTTTGTTGAATAGTATATATCTTGTTTTTCTTTTCAATTACCATATTCCAATTGATATATTGAGCCAGTTAGACAGCCACTGTATACAAAATTTATCTCCCCAAAGTCCCCTCTCATGTGCAGGAAGAATTGGGGATGCATACAACTGCATCTTTGAAAAATATGTTTGGACATCATGTATTCCATGCAACTGCCGAAGAAAATCATATTTCAGTTCGTATTCATACGACTCCAATGCCTCAGTGTCACCATTTTTTAAACAGCCCAGGAAATAATCTATCAATCCATTGTGCAGGTCATTCGAGGAATAACGGAAATGCAGTAGAACCTGAAATGCATTGAAAAGGAAATCCCCTACAGTATACAAGAATGCATCCAATCTAAAAAGCCCATTGCTATGCAAAACCTCGTCAATGTTGTCATGTATAATGAAGTGTGTATCTATTTCATACGACTCAAAATCTGTTACTTCTTTCATCTTTTGAACTGTCCTTTTGAAGTTGTTTGTTAGATACTTCCAGTTTGCATGAAAACAGAGAAAAGGGGAAAAAAAGAATAAAAGTAGGAAAAAACAAAAAAAGGAAAGCAAAATAGGAAAACTACAAGCACGGAATTGGGTACCAATCCCCGTATGTATCTTTCAACCTTCTTCTTGTCAACTTCAATCCCCCCTAGTCCCCATAGTAGATGAGAAGGAAACAAACCCACACTGGAAAGTGAACCAAACAAAAAGAAAAAACGCAAATAAATAACACCATAAATTTACTCAGCAGTATCGATTTGAACCTATTCATGGCGTGCATCCTACAAGCTTCTCAGAGCCAGAAAAAATTTCTACAAAATACAAAGGACGGGACAAAGGCAACAATTGGATGCAGTTTTCTGACCCATAGAATAAAATCATTCCCTGCATCTACCACCCAGCGGATGGTTCCCTCTTCTGATAGCTCCAAACTACTTTTCGAAAACCCCTCTGCATTGCAATTTTCGAAATAGTTATGGATGTGGTAGCTGGCATATGAAGACACATGGTTTCTAGGAACAGAAATTAAGAGCATAGAGAAACATGGTCTGCAATAGAATTTCGAGGCAGGGACTCCCACCATTGAAAAATACCAACGAAATGATGGCACAAAAACTTACCTGTCAACGAGGGATGACAACAACTCAGACCCAAAAACTGCAAACCGCAACAACATGTCCAACAGCTTGCAAAGTTGAAGAACAACAAACCAATGACAACCACGAAGAGGTCCAACTGCAACTGTAGGACCTCAACTTTGCAAAGTTGAATCAAACAAGAACAAGGATAATGGAAAGAAACAGCGAACAAGCATCGACCACTGAACCATTGATGCTGACAGAGAACAATTTAGCACAATTTCACTGCAAACAACACCATTAAAAATGGAATGAATTTGTATTGCAACGCCTCTGTACAATAAACATTTAAGACTGCTAGACCTGTTAGGTAAACACTTAATACTGTCAGAACCTTCGAAGAGCATAGTCCTGTGCAAACATTTAAGAAAAAATGCAGCGTGGCAGGTCTCTTCTCTCGAAGCACGCAAGAATAAATAAAAAATCAGACATAGTAATATGCTAGAGAATGTATTCTACCTAGCAGAAAATGCTAAAGCAAAGATTGGAACTAATGCTAGCATTAATCCACCTTCGACCAATGCATAAGAAAATATATGATTCAAAAATACCATATACGATGAAATACTTTGGATATGACAACATATATAACATTGGGAATAGCAAAGCTGGCAATAAGACCTCCAATCCGTTGTCCAATCAAATCATGACAAATATGGTACTTTTTGTTATATAAAAATCGGTGTTTTCAGTTCCCTAGTTCCAACAATAGATAATATGGAAATATTTGTGGTCAATGGACAATCTAATATGAGGTCAACGAATTATCGATTGCTATAGTCCCTCTATGCCTATGGAACGCACTAATAAGAGGGGTTGTCTCTCTTATTAGTTTCCATAGTGGAGATCCTTTGGCTGGAGGGAGAGGATTATCTAGACTTCGAAGCCTAGGAAGTTTGAGATATTTTGAAGTGAGAGAAAGTTTCCAACAATATGTTGTTCCTGTGACCATTTTCCATGCTAATTTGGCTTCCAAGGCTTCATTCATTAGAAATGGATTTATGATAGCAAGTCCCCCTTTCTTAGTTGGTTGACATAATGTATGCCAAATGATTAAGTGAAAAAAAATTGAATTTTTTTTTCCTCCCTCCCATAAGAAACTTTTGAAGGTCCGAGATATTTTGTCGAGGACTCCCTTGGGAGACAGAAGACTTGCACATTGAAATGTATTCAATGCTAAAATAACTAACTTTAAGAGAACAATTTTACATGTTGGGTTTAGCCACCGATCCCCCCAAATCTAAATGTGTGCTACCATTTTGTTGAGAATATCTTGCCATGCCTGGGAGTTAGAAAATTTGATGAAGATAGGCATCCCAAAATATTTGAAATATGACCAGTTGATGATCATTGGAAACTCGAAGATTTTGGATATGGTAGCTTGGATATCTCCAGATATATTCCACCCATATATTTTTCTCTTGTTGTTGTTGATTTTACCTCTTGATGTCACTATAAAGTTATCCAGAATATTTTTAAATATTCTCGCAATAATTTTCGAGGCATCCCCTAGAAGGAGAGTGTCATCAGAAAATTGGGAATGATTGATTTCTTTGACTCCACAAGCAATTCGAATACTCGAAAGTCTCCCCATTTTGTGTTATGCTTCTAATTTATGACTCAAGGAGTAATCCATTAGGATGTAAAGAGATGGAGAGAGGAGGAAGCCTTTCCTAAGGCCCCTACTTGATCTGAAAAATCACATCGGTATACCATTTAACATAGGTGTTATCCAAGGGGATCCAATACAGGCTTGAAACCATTCTATGAATTCTTTTGAGAAACCATATTTTCTGAGAACTGAAAAGAGAAAGTGATCTGGATTATTTTGAGCACGAAATGAGAGTGGAGATATAATAAAGAAATATACCAATATATTGCAAGAGATCCAATAATATAACATAGATATATCATATATATATAACAAGAGGCACATGTGTACAGTAATACACAATTTATATTAATGAGTGAAATGTACAGAACTATAACAATACAGAGTGAAAGACTCGCTAGAATGGTGGAAGCTTATCTCTGAGAAGAGATGTGATGGTTGCGCTCATTCGCAAGAATATGATTGTTATAATGAGGCTCCAAAGGCCTTTTTAACATAATTAAAATCCAAAACCCTAACCCCGGAAGATGAAAATCCAAAAGGTTTGTGTGCCCCGATGGGGGTAGTTGATACGTCAACTTCTTGGGGGTGTAAATTTTGCATATGATCTATGTTTGGGGTGTTCGATGCCTCATCAAAAAGGTCTATCTGAGAAGTAAAAAAAAAAATTGGAGTTAGGGAATGCCAAAGGAAACCCCTGGCCCCCCAAAAGTAAAAAAAAAACGTCGTTTAGGGCCTCAAAATGGCCCCGAAGGTTTAGGACTCGAAAAACTGTAAAAAACTGCCAAAATGGAAAATTGTTCTTTGAGCCAATGGAATAGGTGGGTGGCCACCGATATCCATCTGGATCAATCATCCCTTCTTAGTAATCAATGGTATCCATTGCATTTATTTCCCGTGGGATATGGGGAAGCATTTGGTGAATCTAAACTTTGGTGATTGTCTTGCCTTACTAGAGAAGTTGCATTGCTTGGCTTGTGGAAGGATGTCACGAACCTGTTGTTGGCGGGGTTGAATCTGTTCAACCAACCTGTTGTATCTTGTCTTGACTGGACAATGTGTAGTCACCCTCATAGGTGAAGAAACAATATCTTATTTATCTTCTGCAATCTACTTCTATTGGATAGAAAGGTCTTGGGCCAAGGCTATAGTGGTTGCAGTGTGAGAGATTACATTGTGGCACTATTTTGATGGGACAGTAGTCAAAACTACCTCTGGTATCATGTAGAGCTGACCCCCCAAAGTAATAATGACACTATGGGATCGAGACTCATAAACAGCATGACATTTCCACATATATAGTTGTCCCAAAATAAAATCACAGACAGCAAGAGGGGAAACATTGCATAATACCTCATCCTTGAAGTTCTTGGTGTCGTAGGATAGGCAGCACTGTTGGCTGACACGAAGATATCATCCCTGTCTAAGCCACCTGATGTTGTATGGCTACAGGTGTGGTGTTTTTGACAATCCCAATTGTTTGACGACCTCTATTGAGATGAGGTTCTTCTGGATTCCACTATCAACAATGAAATGCAATGGGGTCCCCTTCACCCACATATGTGAATTGAAGAGGTGCTCCCCCTCTTTAGGATCTGTTGGTTCTTCTGGTTGGATCATTTTGGTTGTGACATTGGCAGTGGGTTCTGGGTCGATGATCTATATCCTTCCATTATTTTTTGAATCGGATTTTGAATCTAGGTTCAGATCTTTTTCTTTGATCTCAGCCACCAATGACTGTTTTGAGATACATTCATCGTTGTTGTGCAAGGGAATTTTTTGGAAATCGCACCACTTTCCAGTGTCATTCTTTGTATTTCCCTTACCCTTCTTTTCATGTGTCTTGGACTGTTTTTCAGGAGGTTGTTTGTTAGGTTCATCTTTATCATACTTTGGTTGTTGCGGATTTTCATACCTGAACTGACGTTTGTTCTGGTGCTTAAATTTATGCTTTATTTTGAGAGAATATCGATAAGCATCTCCCAATGATGAGATGTCCAAAAACTCCATTTTAGTTTGTATGTACCTGTGTAGACCTCCACGGTATTTCCCAACCAAATTTTTCTCAAAATATTTGATACCCAGCTTGGTGCACAAGGTATGGAAGGTATTGGTGAACTTTGACACTGCTTGGACCCTCTCTTGATGCAGTGTGGTCCATCTCATGTATTGGTCTTCATAGTTTCCAATAGGATAATATTGTTCCTTGACGGCAGGTACGTGCAACACCCCAAGTTTTGAACCCCCATTTTAAATAATGTATTATTACAATGTTGAGAGGCCAGGGTGCCCAAACAATTATTAAAAGGCCAATGTACCGAAGACATGTAATGTTTTCTATCATTATTAATAATAAATACATGGTTGGCTGCTAGACGGACAAGGACTAGAGTTATAGAAAGCTATTATTCCACAAGAGAGGGGGCTTGAGGGGCTAAGTGTTTATTCCTTTTTTTTCGTTACCCCTTTTTGTCTAAAGGAGGGGATCAGTTATGTGAGCTTCTTGGGGAAGGCCAGGAGGTTCTTGATTCCCCACAAAGTTACTTAAACCTGCCTCTGGTCTGATGGGGGGGTTCGACTGATGGCTTGTTCATTGATTTCATGTACGTTCATTCATTTCCCTCACGCACTTTCATGCACCCACTTACCCATTCATTGATCCATCCTCATATGTGTCTTGGATGGGGAATGGGAACCGAACTACTGAAGAATTAGACCTAGTATGGTGGTCTCTAGTGGTCGCTAGTGTGATCCAGTCATGACTTGAGGCCTGCATGTCTGATATGNATTTCAGAATTTTTTCTAGGTTTACTTTGTACTTGACATCCTTGGCCAACAAATTTCTTCCTTGTAACTGGCCTTTTCTTATTTGGACACACATGTAGGAGAGAACTTGCTCTATTATTATGCGCATTGTTTTGAAAAACAAATTTATTATGTGACAGGAGAATTCACCGCTTGAATGTAGCATCTCCCATCAGACTATTTTATGATAACTGAATCGTTCTATAATGTCAACGACACGTGGATATCCATAGAAGAGTGTTGGAAATTTCATTTCCTCAGTGAATTTGTCCTTGAATATTCCAAGTGGATGTTTCCCCTCAGCAGTTGATATTTCGACAATCGTGTCTTGCAAGTCATGAATGCATTGTGAATCAGTGAATCCATCCACCAATGTCTCACTAGGTGTTTCATTCTTCGATTCATCACTTGTATCAAATTCACTAGCATTTTTTAGAGTCTCTGCAGAGTTGGCATCCTCTTCTACAAGAACATTGTTCTAGTTTTCATTTATACAATTTTTTTGTGCTTTGTACAGGGCTCTGGAACATAATTCCTTTAATTCTTTCATAATAGCATGTACACACACTTTTCATGTCTGATAGGAATTCTTGTATCGCAAGTGTCTTTTCAGAGCCATAGCAATTGTCATTGTATCGTTAATGAATTGTGGCAAGGATTTTTGCACAACATCTAGTTGAACAGACACATTAATAATTGATCTTGTTAAGCCCATCTGGGGTCGTTTATAGCCCCAAGGCCTGATTTGTGAAATGCAATTCGTAGAGACAAAAGTCTCTCCTCAAGTTACATAAGTGCACTTACATCTGCTTGTGGTGTATTACATCTTATTTGCTCGGGGGTTGCAAATTGTGGCAGTTTTCCATTTTCAAGCGACCGTTTGCATGGAAGACAATTTTTTCCACTGGAAAATGGTTTATCGTGCATTGTTAAGCGGAGGTATTTTTCTTGCAAATCAGGCGTGAAAGACTTATTGTTTTTTTGAGAAATTCAATTGTTCACAAATTGCACACACAATGGAAGGAGAGTCTTTAATTTGTTTCATGTACATATGTCTTGCATTTTTCTTTCGCAAGGAAGTATGAGTAGAAAGTGTTTGTTGGTTTTCATTAGTAGTAGTGCATGGTGTTGCTTCTAGGACATGAAATGTGACAGTTTCATGACCATTCTAGGATATGCGACCGTACCTATTTTTGTTATGTTGTGCATGAACAAATTTCTTTAGATTGTGATATGTGAGTTTCTCTCTAAAAGGAAGCGTAGCAATGTATTTTTTTCTCTCGCACATGACCTTTTTCAAGTTGTGGTAACTTACTCTACATTTCTTTTCCAAGGGAATGATGACCTGATGGCACATGGGATGAATTTCACTCTGATTCAAGTTGTCATAACTTAGTGTACATTTTGTTTTTAAGGGGTGTATGGCCTCATCACAACTGGGACAAATTTTACGCATAACTTTTTTCAAGTTGTGATAACTTACTCTACGTTTTTTGTTTAAGCCATGTATGGCCTCATCACAACTGTGATGAAATTCACGCATGGAGTTTTTGTTCAAGCCTTGTATGGCCATATCGCAACCAGGAGGGGTTTCATTCTCACTAAAAATCATGTGACGCGTATGCAAATTTGATGCGGTTTGGATGGCATGGACCTTCAACCCTAAACCAATGATATGTCCAAGAAAAGGTTCATAATGGATATGTGTTGTATCTGTTTTCAACGAGAGGATGTCAATTGTTTGATCGTAATTTGAATCAATAGACCAAGAATGGACAATGCCATCTGGCAAGGCTGACCAGACCTAGATATTTACTCTGAACATGATAGACAGCCATTGAAAACAAAATATGCAACCCTCCACATTCCCTTTTTCATATGGCAGTGCCATGTTTACAAGGTATTCTTGCCAACTTCCAATTGTCGGCATATTTTGTAGGAGATATGGAAAAAGGTGCTCTTGCAAGCACCTAAAAGCCTGTTGGTTTCCGCCTATAATTTCATTGCAAAAGGAATGTACATTGTAAAGCCACAATGAATGCACATCGAACTCTTTTGCTACCAATCAGCAAATTGCATTGAACAGACTATCTCCACAGCTAGACACAACAGTTGTTGCTAGCTGTAAACCATGGGATTCTATGCAATGCATAATATGTTTCCACTGTGATTCAAGGTATTTTCAAATGAGGGACAAGTAAATATGATATTCTTCAACATTTCATATGGAAAATTTTGTGTACAATAGTGGTTCATAAGGACCACTGATAGCATTGGCATCATGGAACAAGATGCAATATGGATTGTCAGATGCAGTTTTGTTGAATAGTATATATCTTGTTTTTCTTTTCAATTACCATATTCCAATTGATATATTGAGCCAGTTAGACAGCCACTGTATACAAAATTTATCTCCCCAAAGTCCCCTCTCATGTGCAGGAAGAATTGGGGATGCATACAACTGCATCTTTGAAAAATATGTTTGGACATCATGTATTCCATGCAACTGCCGAAGAAAATCATATTTCAGTTCGTATTCATACGACTCCAATGCCTCAGTGTCACCATTTTTTAAACAGCCCAGGAAATAATCTATCAATCCATTGTGCAGGTCATTCGAGGAATAACGGAAATGCAGTAGAACCTGAAATGCATTGAAAAGGAAATCCCCTACAGTATACAAGAATGCATCCAATCTAAAAAGCCCATTGCTATGCAAAACCTCGTCAATGTTGTCATGTATAATGAAGTGTGTATCTATTTCATACGACTCAAAATCTGTTACTTCTTTCATCTTTTGAACTGTCCTTTTGAAGTTGTTTGTTAGATACTTCCAGTTTGCATGAAAACAGAGAAAAGGGGAAAAAAAGAATAAAAGTAGGAAAAAACAAAAAAAGGAAAGCAAAATAGGAAAACTACAAGCACGGAATTGGGTACCAATCCCCGTATGTATCTTTCAACCTTCTTCTTGTCAACTTCAATCCCCCCTAGTCCCCATAGTAGATGAGAAGGAAACAAACCCACACTGGAAAGTGAACCAAACAAAAAGAAAAAACGCAAATAAATAACACCATAAATTTACTCAGCAGTATCGATTTGAACCTATTCATGGCGTGCATCCTACAAGCTTCTCAGAGCCAGAAAAAATTTCTACAAAATACAAAGGACGGGACAAAGGCAACAATTGGATGCAGTTTTCTGACCCATAGAATAAAATCATTCCCTGCATCTACCACCCAGCGGATGGTTCCCTCTTCTGATAGCTCCAAACTACTTTTCGAAAACCCCTCTGCATTGCAATTTTCGAAATAGTTATGGATGTGGTAGCTGGCATATGAAGACACATGGTTTCTAGGAACAGAAATTAAGAGCATAGAGAAACATGGTCTGCAATAGAATTTCGAGGCAGGGACTCCCACCATTGAAAAATACCAACGAAATGATGGCACAAAAACTTACCTGTCAACGAGGGATGACAACAACTCAGACCCAAAAACTGCAAACCGCAACAACATGTCCAACAGCTTGCAAAGTTGAAGAACAACAAACCAATGACAACCACGAAGAGGTCCAACTGCAACTGTAGGACCTCAACTTTGCAAAGTTGAATCAAACAAGAACAAGGATAATGGAAAGAAACAGCGAACAAGCATCGACCACTGAACCATTGATGCTGACAGAGAACAATTTAGCACAATTTCACTGCAAACAACACCATTAAAAATGGAATGAATTTGTATTGCAACGCCTCTGTACAATAAACATTTAAGACTGCTAGACCTGTTAGGTAAACACTTAATACTGTCAGAACCTTCGAAGAGCATAGTCCTGTGCAAACATTTAAGAAAAAATGCAGCGTGGCAGGTCTCTTCTCTCGAAGCACGCAAGAATAAATAAAAAATCAGACATAGTAATATGCTAGAGAATGTATTCTACCTAGCAGAAAATGCTAAAGCAAAGATTGGAACTAATGCTAGCATTAATCCACCTTCGACCAATGCATAAGAAAATATATGATTCAAAAATACCATATACGATGAAATACTTTGGATATGACAACATATATAACATTGGGAATAGCAAAGCTGGCAATAAGACCTCCAATCCGTTGTCCAATCAAATCATGACAAATATGGTACTTTTTGTTATATAAAAATCGGTGTTTTCAGTTCCCTAGTTCCAACAATAGATAATATGGAAATATTTGTGGTCAATGGACAATCTAATATGAGGTCAACGAATTATCGATTGCTATAGTCCCTCTATGCCTATGGAACGCACTAATAAGAGGGGTTGTCTCTCTTATTAGTTTCCATAGTGGAGATCCTTTGGCTGGAGGGAGAGGATTATCTAGACTTCGAAGCCTAGGAAGTTTGAGATATTTTGAAGTGAGAGAAAGTTTCCAACAATATGTTGTTCCTGTGACCATTTTCCATGCTAATTTGGCTTCCAAGGCTTCATTCATTAGAAATGGATTTATGATAGCAAGTCCCCCTTTCTTAGTTGGTTGACATAATGTATGCCAAATGATTAAGTGAAAAAAAATTGAATTTTTTTTTCCTCCCTCCCATAAGAAACTTTTGAAGGTCCGAGATATTTTGTCGAGGACTCCCTTGGGAGACAGAAGACTTGCACATTGAAATGTATTCAATGCTAAAATAACTAACTTTAAGAGAACAATTTTACATGTTGGGTTTAGCCACCGATCCCCCCAAATCTAAATGTGTGCTACCATTTTGTTGAGAATATCTTGCCATGCCTGGGAGTTAGAAAATTTGATGAAGATAGGCATCCCAAAATATTTGAAATATGACCAGTTGATGATCATTGGAAACTCGAAGATTTTGGATATGGTAGCTTGGATATCTCCAGATATATTCCACCCATATATTTTTCTCTTGTTGTTGTTGATTTTACCTCTTGATGTCACTATAAAGTTATCCAGAATATTTTTAAATATTCTCGCAATAATTTTCGAGGCATCCCCTAGAAGGAGAGTGTCATCAGAAAATTGGGAATGATTGATTTCTTTGACTCCACAAGCAATTCGAATACTCGAAAGTCTCCCCATTTTGTGTTATGCTTCTAATTTATGACTCAAGGAGTAATCCATTAGGATGTAAAGAGATGGAGAGAGGAGGAAGCCTTTCCTAAGGCCCCTACTTGATCTGAAAAATCACATCGGTATACCATTTAACATAGGTGTTATCCAAGGGGATCCAATACAGGCTTGAAACCATTCTATGAATTCTTTTGAGAAACCATATTTTCTGAGAACTGAAAAGAGAAAGTGATCTGGATTATTTTGAGCACGAAATGAGAGTGGAGATATAATAAAGAAATATACCGATATATTGCAAGAGATACAATAATATAACATAGATATATCATATATATATATAACAAGAGGCACATGTGTACAGTAATACACAATTTCTATTAATGAGTGAAATGTACAGAACTATAAAAATACAGAGTGAAAGACTCGCTAGAATGGTGGAAGCTTATCTCTGAGAAGAGATGTGATGGTTGCGCTCATTCACAAGAATATGATTGTTACAATGAGGCTCCAAAGGACTTTTTAACATAAGTAAAATCCAAAACTCTAACCCCGGAAGATGAAAATCCAAAAGGTTTGTGTGCCCCGATGGGGGTAGTTGATACGTCAACTTCCTGGGGGTGTAAATTTTGCATATGATCTATGTTTGGGGTGTTCGATGCCTCATCAAAAAGTTCTATCTGAGAAGTAAAAATTTTGTTTGGAGTTAGGGAATGCCAAAGGAAACCCCTGGCCGCCCAAAAGTAAAAAAAAACGTCGTTTAGGGCCTCAAAATCGCCCCGAAGGTTTAGGACTCGAAAAACTGTAAAAAACTGCCAAAATGGAAAATTGTTCTTTGAGCCAATGGAATAGGTGGGTGGCCACCTATATCCATCTGGATCAATCATCCCTTCTTAGTAATCAATGGTATCCATTGCATTTATTTCCCGTGGGATATGGGGAAGCATTTGTCGAATCTAAACTTTGGTGATTTTCTTGCCTTGCTAGAGAAGTTGCATTGCTTGGCTTGTGGAAGGATGTCACGAACCTGTTGTTGGCGGGGTTGAATCTGTTCAACCAATATGTTGTATCTTGGCTTGACTGGACAATGTGTAGGCACCCTCATAGATGAAGAAACAATATCTTATTTATCTTCTGCAATCTACTTCTATTGGATAGAAAGGTCTTGAGCCAAGGCTATAGTGGTTGCAGTGTGAGAGATTACATTGTGGCACTGTTTTGATGGGACAGTAGTCGAAAATACCTCTGGTATCATGTAGAGTTGACCCCCCAAAGTAATAATGACACTATGGGATCGATACTCATAAACAGCATGACATTTCCACATATATAGTTGTCCCAAAATAACATCACAGACAGCAAGAGGGGAAACATTGCATAATACCTCATCCTTGAAGTGCTTGGTGTCGTAGGATAGGTGGCACTGTTGGCTGACATGAAGATCTCATCCCTGTCTAAGCCACCTGATGTTGTATGGATACAGGTGTGGTGTTGTTGACAATCCCAATTGTTTGACGACCTCTATTGAGATGAGGTTCTTCTGGCTTCCACTATCAACAATGAAATGCAATGGGGTCCCCTTCACCCACATATGTGAATTGAAGAGGTGCTCCCCCTCTTTAGGATCTGTTGGTTCTTCTGGTTGGATCATTTTGATTGTGACATTGGCAGTGGGGTCTGCGTCGATAATCTATCTCCTTCCATTATTTTTTGAATCGGATTTTGAATCTAGGTTCAGATCTTTTTCTTTGATCTCAGCCACCAATGACTGTTTTGAGATACATTCATCGTTGTTGTGCAAGGGAACTTTTTGGAAATCGCACCACTTTCCAATGTCATTCTTTGTATTTCCCTTACCCTTCTTTTCCTGTGTCTTGGACTGGTTTTCAGGAGGTTGTTTGTTAGGTTCATCTTTATCATACTTTGGTTGTTGCGGATTTTCATACCTAAACTGACGTTTGTTCTGGTTCTTAAATTTATGCTTTATTTTGAGAGAATATCGATAATCATCTCCCAACGATGAGATGTCCAAAAAATCCATTTTAGTTTGTATGTACCTTTGTAGAGCTCCACGGTATTTCCCAACCAAATTTTGCTCAAAATATTTGATACCCAGCTTGGTGCACAAGGTATGGAAGGTATTGGTGAACTCTGACACTGCTTGGACCCTCTCTTAATGCAGTGTGGTCCATCTCATGTACTGGTATTCATAGTTGCCAATAGGATAATATTGTTCCTTGACGGCAGGTACGTGCAACACCCCAGGTTTTGAACCCCCATTTTAAATAATGTATTATTACAATGTTGAGAGGCCAGGGTTCCCAAACAATTATTAAAAGGCCAATGTACCCAAGACATGTAATGTTTTCTATCATTATTAATAATAAATACATGGTTGGTTGCTAGACAGACAAGAACTAGAGTTATAGAAAGCTATTATTCCACAAGAGAGGGGGCTTGAGGGGCTAAGTGTTTATTCCTTTTTTTTCGTTACCCCTTTTTGTCTAAGGGAGGGGATCAGTTATGTGAGCTTCTTGGGGAAGGCCAGGAGGTTCTTGATTACCCACAAAGTTACTTAAACCGTCCTCTGGTCTGATGGGGGGGTTCGACTGATGGCTTGTTCATTGATTTCATGTACGTTCATTCATTTCCCTCATGCACTTTCATGCACCCACTTACCCATTCATTGATCCATCCTCATCTGTGTCTTGGATGGGGAATGGGAACCGAACTACTGAAGAATTAGACCTAGTATGGTGGTCTCTAGTGGTCGCTAGTGTGATCCAGTCATGACTTGAGGCCTGCATGTCTGATATGCATTGGCCTGTGTCTAGAATTTCTCACAGTTGTGAGTCCTGAGAGTTCCATCATTGAGATTTTGGACCAGTTGCATTGGAGCCTGAATAAGGAGAAGGACTGTGTAGCAGAGAAGGGTGGAGGTCCATTCTCTTGGGTGGTGCAAGATGGGTAGAAGAGATCTAGGTACTTGGATTGTTGTGAGAGATGGGAAGCCTGTGAGAGCTTGGGTTTTGACAGGTTTGGGAAGCCAAGTAACACTCTGGAACTATCCTTGTGGATTCATAGCCCTGGCTCAGGGGTGACGTTGTTGCTAAGTTTTGCAACAATAATGTCTACGCTTGGGTGGAACGTCCTTGGTCTACATCCAGTTGGTTTCATCTTTCATAAAGATAGGTTCTCTATGTTATGGTATCATTTACATGTTTATGAATGTATTTCCCTTGTATATTTAATTATCGTTTAATTCAATCTTTAGACTATGCATGTTTGTTGACTACTATTGTGCATGTCGTTAAAGTCTTTTCTTTTATGCATCCTTAAATTATAAAAAGGTATCGATAAGAGAAAGAAGTCCAGCTTGAAGATAGCATACCCCGGCCTATTGGTGGTTGGGTATGTTACAGTTTGGTATCAGAGATTTTGGTTGAAACACTAGGCCGGTATGGGCCAGGTCTATTGGTCAAAGTCTCGTGGTTATAGATGGAACTATGACCGTGGAGTTGAAAAGCTAAACAGAAATGGTGTTGCAGAATCTATGCACGAGTTAGATCACCAGAGACCCATTGTAAGGGGTTTAAAAGATCGTGATTGTCCCCTTCGAATTCAGGAGCGATCGCCATTGTAGGATCAGGGGAGATCCAGGATCGTTGGATCGGAGGACAGATGAACAGGGTTCGTCCGATGAAAAGGAAGTAAGGGTTAAGGTCAGCACCGTCAGATTTCAATGGAGAGAGAGATAAACAGACAGCCAGCATTATGAAGAACCAAGTTTCACGGTAGATAATTCCTCAAGGTGATCCCACAATCCAAACCATGGTTTCACCGCAGGATTGTGTGTTAGCGTCAGGATAATTCCAGGGCGAAAAGCGAGTTACTCCAAACTGTCGATGCGTGCCCCCACAAATTGAAAGGGAGTAAGTGATGTGACATGTTAGGGATTGAACATTGAAACTCTGTATAGCCAAATTAGTTTGGGGTCGTCCATCATCAAGGAGAGACAGGTGGCGTGAGATACAAAACTCTAGAATTTTGTGGATGAGGAGGAGGTGAAATAGCCGAAGTAGATCCTCACGTCAATCACCAAGAGGTACATGTCAGCAGATCAGTAACTCTGGAGAAATGTGTTTGAGAGGTTTTCAGTTGATATTTGAAACTCCCGAAGCCCGAAGAGTTGGAGAGCCAAAGTAAATCTCAATCGTCTGATCATCTGAAATAGATATCAATTGCCAGATCGTTTGGAGTAAATCTCAAGCATTGGATTGTCCAAGCTTAATATAGGCCTTCTGATCCAGAAGAGACGTGGTGTAAATCTATGGATTTTGGGTGAAGGCCAGAAGCAAGCCTCAACTGTCTGATTCAAGAGGACACACAGCAGAATCCCGTTTACTCCGAAGAGGTTTGAAGTTTGAGATTTTTGAAACCCGAAGGCCCGAAAGGATCTCATCCATTGATCTGTCGAGAGCCATGAATCACTAGATCCAGGGCTTCGAAAAAAATCCAGTGGGGCCAAATAAGTTTTTAAATTTTAGATTTTCGAAGTCTGAAGACCTGAAGTAAGCCTCAACCATCAGATTAAGGAGGACATGTGGTGCAGATCCATGGACTCTGGGTGAATACCTGAAGTGAATCTTAGTCGTCTGATCCAGGAGGACACATGGAGACATATTGGCCAGTTCGGGAGAATTGGAAGTGTGCTAGTATGGAAAATCCCGAAGCCCCGAAGCTCTAAGAGCTGAAGTGATAGGGCACGATGACATCACCTAGAGGTGATGTGGATCCTAGAATTTCCAAAGTGATGTGGCATGTGGATGTCACCTGGAATGATGTGGACACATGGGATGTGTGCCATGTGTCAATAATTTTTGAGCATATGGAGTATTGAAATGTCAGTTAGAACGTGGCATGTGTCACCCACCTGATTGGAACACATGTTCACTTCCAGTATTTCACCAAGTGGCGTCAGATCATGCAGTCCGGAGACTGGGAACTCCAGTGGGAAAATATGTCATAGTTTGCATTGGGTCGAAAACTCACGAAGGCCTGAAGGTCGTACTATATATCGACTGTTGATTCCAGAAGACACATGTCAAAGGATCCTTGACTTTAGGTGAAAGCACTCCGGGAGAAAGTGCAGGAGGAAATTTTTGAAAATTCTGAAGCCCGAAGAGTCGAAGTGATTCATAGCCACTGATCTGTGGGAGGACACATATCGGTAGATCATGAGCTCCAAGTAAAAGGGATCCAGGAGGAGGCAAGAGAGAAAAGTTTAGAATCCCGAAGCGCGGAGTCATGAAGTAGATCTTGATCGTTGATCATGAAAGAAGACAAGGACCGTTTATCTAGTCCTAGCTTAAAGTTCTGAAGTCCTGAAGCTCTGGACAAGTGTCTTTTCATCTAAGATAAGGTTCATGGACGTGGTCATATGTAGATTGAGAGCTGAGGGAAGGAGGGATAAGGGCCGAATTGGTGGTCTTCAAGACAGAAAAGTTCTAAGGAAGGATTTAGCTGTGGTTTTTAGTTGTGGTCACCTGGGAAGGTGGTTTGAAGGAATCGTCTGCGCAGGATAAAACTCGGTGTCAGCCAAGGATAGCACGACATTGTTATTTTTAGAGAATGGGGATATGATCTCCATGAACAAAAAACAAAAAAAAAGGAGACCTGCAGCATGGTTTGGCAATTTTGTTTATCATATGCATAATTCTAACAAAATGGTCACTTTGCACATTTTGTAGAATTGAGGGGTTTAAACACATCAACTCGAGATGTGTATTGAGGAAATGGAAGAAGGTGAGGTAGCCTCCAGTCATGATAAGGAGGCCGAAGGCCATAATACCAGAGTTGGTAATGCAAAGACAGATTCCAATGGACACAAGGGAAAAGGAGAGTAGGAAATGTTAATAGAAACGGTAAGAATCCTGAAGATGGAAGTGCATAGCTACAAAGTAGACAATGAGAGACTGATGAGAGAGAAAAGTTAGATAAATGCTCAAGTTTTTCAGATCTTAAATCAATTGTAGAGACAAATGAAGAAGGGATCAAACTCAAGACAAGAGGAAGAAGGAAGGTTCCATGAAAGAAGGGATGATCATGGAAGAGTTGGTTATTCCAGGAGTGCTAGTAGATCTCATGGACACCACTCACCTCCTTACTCAGAAAGAAAGTTTTAAGTATTGGATGATCCCGTAAGAAGTCCAGAGGTGTCTCCTGTCAGACACCAAAGAAGGCAGCAAGAGGTAGATAGTTTGCAAGGATAGTTGAGGAAGCTCAAGCCACCTTCCTTCGATGGTGAAAGAGAAAGGGAAGATGAGATGAAGCATGGTTTCTTGGACTCCAAAGATATTTCCAATTGCATAACTATTCATCAAATATGGAAGCCAGGATTTCCACCTACCATTTACACGGGAAAGTTGCAATGTGGTGGGACAAACTGAAGCAAATGGAACATGTTAATGAAAGTAGGATCACTTGGAAGCAGTTCAAGAAACACTTCTAGAAGGAGTACCTCTCTGATCATTTCTATGACAAGAAAATGCAGGAGTTCTTTGAACTCGAGTTGGGAAGCATGACTATGGAAGAGTATGAGAAGAATTTTTTGGGATTGTTAAAGTATGTCAAGTTCATTGGTGATGAGAAAGTGAAAATACAGAGATTTCTAAGTGGATTGTCGGCCTTTTATAAGGAAAATATCAAGTATGATGAACCCAATACCTTGACTGAAGCCATCAAGAAGGATAAATACCTGTATGAGCAAGGCCAGGGAAGAGAATATCTAAAGAAAACTTGGAAGGACAAGAAAAATGTGAATTCTGATCAGAGGAGGAAAGGATTCAAACCTCCCTTCAATAGGAATGAGCCTAATAGAAATCATCAAGATCAGTATGCTAAGGGATATTTCAAGAAGGAAGATTCCATGGGAAAAAGGGGAAGAACACCAATCCAATGTTGGGGATGCAAGGAAGATCACATGTACAAGGATTGCCCACATAGAAAGGATAGAGTGAAGACTGTGCACAACATCCAAGAGGCTACAATAGTCAAAGATATGGGAAGAATCTATGCAGCTTTAGATGATCGACAAGCAGAGTACCAGTCCAATATGATCGAGGTGGAAGGTAAGATCATAAATCAACCTGTTGTTATTTTGATTGATTCAGGAGCAATTCATTGTTACATTGATCCTAAGATAGTGGATAGATTACATTTGGAGAAAAGTAAACTTGGAAAAGAAAGTTTGGTTCAGTTAGCCACTGGAACCAAAAGAAGAATCCATGACATGGTTAGAAGTTGATCCATAAGTCTTAATGGCATGAATACTAGTATTTATCTAAATATCATACCATTGGGGTCTTATGATATTTTGATTGGAATGGATTGGTTGGAAAAGAATCATGTTGTCCTAGATTGTCATAAAAAGGCATTTACATGTCTTGATGGAAATGGAAAATAGAGCACTGTGAAAGGAGTTCCAAGACCCATCTCTATAAGGGAGATTTCAGCCTTATAGCTAAAAAGATGTTTTAGGAAAGGATGCCAATTGTATGTAGCTCATGTGGAAGAGCCAGATAATATAGGGCCAAGCCTCAAAGATTTATCGGTACTACAGGAATTTGAAGATGTATTCCAAGAAATAATTGGATTGCCATTGTTACACATTATTTTTGTCACCCCTATGACCGTTAATGATGTAAACCTATTTGTTTCCTTTAGAGGGGTCAGTGGCTTGAGTTCCTGAAGAGAGAAGGGAGAAGAACTTTTCCTGAGAAAAGAAGTTGCATTTTCCTGTGTAAAAACCTTATAAAAAAAGGAAGTTCGCAGTCTTCCTATGTATTAGGGTGCGAGAATGCCTGATTCTTGCAGGTTGTATCATAGCTAGGGTGCGAACAGTTCGCAGGTTTCACTATAAGCAGGGTGCGAGAATGCTTACACGTGGGAAAAATAAGTGTTTTCTTGAATCTTCTAGAAGGAGAAACTTCCATGGTGAGGTGGCATCCAAATGGTTTGGATATTACTCGCTTTCATGATTTAGTGGGATCATCCTAACCTCCTCACCTTATCCTCTTCAACTTATAAAAGGAGAGGAGCTCTCATGGAGAAGGGGTTCTTGAGCTTGTTAGATTTGGTTGGCTTGGAATTATTAGCTTGGTTGGAGTGGATTTGAGATTTGCTTTGTCAAGATAGATTGTGAATATCATCAGATCTATGCTCTTAGAATTCTTGGAGTGAAAGTGTGTGGGGAACGAAGGACAGTTGGAAGGGACCTAACGACATCAAGGCCATGGTTGTAATATCTCTTTCACATTTAATATGATACAGTAATATGATTCTTTCCTATAAAGCTTGTTGTGTTTTATTGTATGATTCCTTGATCACATACAT
>JZKD02S1792625.1:29342-42120 GCA_000966675.3 Picea glauca | reverse complement strand
GGTCACTCGACGATCTTTTCAATTTTAGGGAGTCTGAAAAGAGCTTAACTATGGACTCCGGGGGGGTTTCTTTTTCGTAAATTTAGTCCCTCAGGCCCAAAAAAGGAATAAAATCATACCTGAGGATACTCTTCTAAAGAATCAGAATTCGATAGAGTATTCCTTTGTTCGTACAGTTGCCCATCTGGATCGAAAAACGGGTAAACTACTGCCGGACAGACGTGACTTCAAATTTCAGTTTAACGAGCGTGAAAGGTCACAAGATTGCTCGACAATCTTTTCATGTTTAGAGGGTCTAAAAAGGGCTTAAAAGGAGACCCGTTATGTTTTGGGAGTCTGGAGGGTAATACAAAGAGTGAAAAAGACCCATGCAAATGAGACTCAAACTCATATTCAGGAAAGACTATACGGACTCCCGAGCCTACTATGTTGTTAGAAACGACATGGATACCATAATGCAACCAGGAACTACCTAGGGCATCCATGTTTTGGTAAGATCTACCACCAAGTTGCGACACTTCTAGAGCAGATATGACGGTTCCGTGTCACAACCGGATGGGATCGATCCTATATCTTAAGAACAAAAGGCAACGAGATGCAACAATGGGGATGAAATCCTATCCTATATGCTCAGGTTGATTTTTGAATTTTTTTGTATGGACCGTCCATATGTATCTTTTTTATTTTCTGAAACTCAATGAAAAATGTCCCAATACTTGATCAAATCCCTCCCATATAACTCCAGAACCACTCAATATGGTTTTTGGTATAAAGAAACTGATAAAAGGGGCTACAAGAGTGACAAAAAGAGGCCAAAAAGTCTATAAATAGAAGCTGGCCGCTCATTATCACCATTGCTGATTTGGAAATTGACTCTGGAGCCAAAAGACCCCCTTTGCCAAAGATCATGATTCTGGGAGCTTCAGTGGACGAAACAGACTTTTGCTTGGACCAAGTAAGTACAAACTCCCTCATCTTGCATTTCAATACTTCATTTGTTGAATTTAAGTTGGTTTTGGGGGTGGCCGTCGACCTCTAGGAGGTCGGCCCTAGTAAAACACGGGTTGTCCAGGGACATCCCGTGGGTACCCATGCACAAAGCTAAAGCTACACGCGGGTACCCGCGACTGTCGCCTCGACAGCCCGCGGGTGCCGCCCGTGTGATGAAAAATTGATGAGACAAAGTATTAACTCCCCCTTTTTTCATTGTGTCTTTTGCATGATGTATGTTCAGTGGAGAGAGAGGGAGCATGAGGCTGCCAATGAGGCAGTGGCTGCAGATCCCAATGTGATGGCCGTGCTGTCACAGTGTGGTTTGGTAAATTTTTTCCTATGTCCATTTATGCGCGCTCAACCCAGGCTACCGAATGCCTTGGTTGACTATTGGCACCCCGATGCAGAGGCTTTTATGATAGAGGGGCAATCCTTGGTGCCCACCACCGAGGATATCTGTTTTTTGACGGGCCTCTCGAGGAGAGGGGAACCCGTCAACTTTCAAACCTTTCCTACGGGGCCGAGCAAAGTCTCAGAATTGATAGAGGAATATTGCGTGGCTGGGACCAATCAAAGGACTTCCTCGATACCTGTTAGTAGTATCACCAGCCTTACCCTTCAGACTATCTTATCGCTCATTGGGTGAATTACCGGCTCCGCAGCCGTGCATCAGGTGTCACGCACACAGATGAACTGTGAAATTCAGTGCATGACTGCATAGATTTTTGACTGGAGTACTACACTATTGGCAAGGATGACAGCTCAGCTGACAGCTTGTAGACATCGGACACACAGGAACTTCGGGTTTGGGACCATCCTGTGTTCATTCTTTTTTGAGAGAGTTCCATGTTTCAGTCCTCGGCTGACGGTACGAGGACATCTAGCGACGTTCCCTACAGTGTGTAGATGGGTAGCATTGCTGCCGCGACAGGGTGGTGGAAGGACCACAGAGGCCTTCAACGATGACTTTTTTGCGTGGATGTCACGGCAGATCCTAGATATCGAGGATTACCCATATGCAAGGATTGACTTTTCCAGAGATCCGGCGATACCAGTGCCCCCTGGTGAGGAGCGAGGGGAGATGGGTAAGTCTCCACCTGTATAGTTTTTTTTGTTTGCATATGTAATTTTTATGTCTTTTTGATATATATCATGTTTTTGTACAACATAGTTTTTGATGGGTGAATCTTATGTTGCATGTAGATGTGGGACTTGTGCGACCTGTCGATTTTGCACGGAACCGGCGCTGCCCACGGCCAGAGGCCCCAGCTGCCGCTGCCAGGGGAGAAACAGTAGCAGGGAACCTCCCAGCAGGAGAGGCCGAGAGGGCTCTTAGGCAGATCGAGCGGAACTTCACTGAGCTCACTCGCACAGTTCCCATGGCAGATATAGAGGACTTTCCGCCCTCGATGCAGACTCATATGGTGGGGGTACCTCGGACATGGGTCCGATTGTTTAGGCATTTGGGTCGGGCTGTACATGATTATAACAGGGCCCATAGGCCCTGAACTGACTTGAGACTTTTATGTGCCACGAGCACTAATATGTATGTATTTTTTGAGGGCGTAAGCCCAGTGACTCGTTATGGTTCCCATTTTTTGAGGCGCTTGTGCCCATCTATGTACTCTGAGGATTTTCAGATGTTTATATATGGTTTTTATTTCTTTTCTGTGTCTTTATGGATTATGTGTGCAAAAATGTATTTACATGTGTATGATCATGATCTTTTTATGTGTGATAAAGATGCCAATCTAAAATGTGATTAGCTAGAGTATCTGTGATTTGATTTAGACTCCTAGGAACATGAAAATATGTAATATAATCAAAGTTGCGTTCCAAGAGACGTACCCTAAGGAATCGTCGGTGTAAAGTTGGGTCATGCACTCGGTATATTCTGTTTAGCTGCGACACAACCAGTTGAGCGTCTAGATAGACCCAGAGACGAGAGATACCCAATGACAAAGTGTCACGAAGCAACTCAATAACTGCACTATACTCAACAACATTGTTTGTGGTGTCACCTAAGCATATCCCTCCGGAAGATAACAACTAACCTTGTGGTGTAAAGATTACCCAAGCTGCGGAGGCAAGCCTCAGCGTGTGTCGACTAGCACCGTCCGCATACCCAATGAACACCTCGGACTCACTTGAAATCTGCCATAGTGACGAAAGATAACATTAACGACACGTCCATGACATGTTTTTCAAAAGAAATGTAAAAAAGTAATAGCACAAAGACTATACATATGTTACAAAAAGTTACCCACAGTGACCATTATTATGAGTAATACTTCTTGAGGTAGAGCCCATTCCTAGGCTCTGGCAAATCATTCCCTTCAAAATCGACCAGACGATAAGCGCCCTTCTTTAAAACCTCCTTAACAATGAAGGGTACGAACCACATGGGTTTGAACTTTCCTGCGCCCAGGGGGTCCTTATCTTGGTCATAAACCAGGACAAGGTCGCCCTCAGAGAAAACCCGAGGACGAACGGACCTATCATATTGACACTTAACCTTATGTTTATGAGCCTCATTGGCCAGTGCCACATCATGAAACTGTTCATCAAGCTGCTCTAGGTGTACTAACTGTTCTTCAAGCGGAGAAGTGTTTGGCAATAACTGTACTGCCAATTTCAGAGATGGAATTTGAAATTCGATGGGAAAGATTGCCTCCAGCTCGTAAACGAGTTGGAAAGGTGAGAAACCGGTTGCAGTCTTAACTGATGTTCGGTAAGCCCATAATGTCGATTATAACATCAAATGCTAGTTTGACTTGGTTGAGTTGATGGTTCGCTGTAGCATTGTCTTAAGCGTTTTGTTAACAACTTCCACCTACCCATTGGCTTGGGGGTAGTAAGGTGATGAGTGTTCTTGCCATAACCCAAGATTTTATGTTAACTCAGACATCATTTGGTTTTGAAAGTGACTGCCATGGTCAGTGACAATCTCTCTCGGGACTCCGAACCGTGCTATAATCTAGTTAAATAAGAAGAGAGCTGCAGTCTCTCCATCATCTTTGAACGTTGGCATAGCTTCGACCCACTTAGTGAAGTAGTCGACAACCACAATGATATAGCGGTTCCCACTTTTCTTCTGTTTGGGTTATCCATAGGGGATCCTATCATTTCTGAGATGTCTGGATCATCTTGCAGCCGATCAATCACTTACTGCACCTGCTCTAACATGGAAAATCCCCTTTCCTGCGTGTCCTGTGTCATATGGAAACCTGTTTCTTGGGTCAGGACTGCCAAGGGGGATTTTGCTACTTTGATCTCTTCCTGGGGAGCTTCCGCTACTTCGACCACTATCATTTATTCCCTGGCCCTGAGGGCCCCTTGAGCCGATTTTTCTAGGATTGTTTCCTATTCATCCAGGCTCATGGATTTGAACCTGGTCATATTTGGGTCGGCCATCCTTGCCATTACTTCATCCCAGTCTTGGGAATTCTTAGGTAAGACCTCATCTTCGAATTTGTCATGGGCGTATGACCAACAAGACGAAACTTGTGAGGCGTGCTTCAAGACTAGACCCCTTGGGTCATGTTTGCAGAAACGATCGGTATGAAATCAAAATTCTAATTGGCTTAGTCCTTCTTTCTTGTCCTGAGTGGTGTCCTTCACCATGTATAAGCCTACATGGAAACCATAAGGTATAAATTCTTGCTTCTTATCTTTCACCAGAGTAACATTGTAACCTTGCAGGATGGTCTAGTAGAGAATGTCCCCCACAACAAGCCGGTCAGGGACATGCACAGGTGAAATATGGGGTGCTCCGGTGGCCCTAAAAACCATGATATAGGTATCACGCTCATCCAGATACCAGTGTCCGACCTTAGATATTACCTTTTTGGCCTCAACCGATAGTCTCAAACATTCTTTCTTGAAAAGAATAAAATGAATGCATGAGATGAATTCATCGTAGATGAGGGAGTAGGATTTATTGTACCTTTTTTCCCATAAGATGCTAAAATATACATGGACCGAGAGTTCTAAGACTTGCCAGCGCAATTTCATTATGGAAAAGACATTTCTGGTGCAGATGACGTCCAATAAATAAGAAGCCATGTAGAAGTATGGAGTATCTCCTTCCTTTAGCGTCTGAGCTTGTTGAATGAAAATGATCAGCTACTTTGAAATGATGGCACCCCAGTTAAAACCTCTCCCATAAATGGCTATAATGTAAGCTATATGCATCCAAGCCTCTAAAAACCTGGAACAATATTTCTCCCCATACAACTGACAGATGAGGGCCATTAGATAGATATACGACTCCCTTAAGTTGGCCATCTAGTACCAGCTAGAGGTTCAATTTGTGTACTTTTTATCATCCCTCCACCATGAATCCATCACCCAGCCGGTGTCGTGGTCCTCATAAAAGTTGACTTCGAAATTGGTGTTCAGTCTCTCTTCCGGGTCTCTGAGCTTGTAATAATTTTGCACCTCTACCGGAAGGAAAACCCCAACACACTCACCATTGTCTTTGTTGATCAGTCACTTATGTGTGTCTATGTGGTCGATGAGCCATTGTAGGTATGACCATCAAGGTTCTTCTCGCTACCATGTGCAAGTATGACCATCATATATTTGGAAAAAATTCATCGTCGATGTTTCTCATGTCAGGGTCGCTGTGCGGGATATATTTCGAGAATTCTTTCCGACTGATTTTCTTGAAGATTTCTCCCCAGTGTGGGAGTACTACCTTGCCCCCTGTGTTTTCCTCTGTGTCTCCAAAGGCCAAAGGTTGAGTTAAAACCTTCTTGGTAGATGTCCTGATGACTGGTTCCGGCCTTGGGGCAAATTCTAATTGTTTTGCGGCCGCTGAGGGAGAGCCTTCTCCCACCTATGGTTCCTTTAGATTCGACGCTATCAGAGATCGCCTGGTGGTTGATTTTATTGGAGGCATTGTTCCTACAATCGAAAAAATTCTTTAGGGCCGACGTACAAAGTGACATTGGATAAAAACATATATATGAAGTGAAAACATAGAAAATCCATACTAGTACATACCTGTAATGCTTTCTAAACTTTGTAGTTCGATACTCACGGGGGTCTCAGAAGATTTTTAATTGCTCGTCTCGTTCCTCTAGATGCTATGAAACTCCTTTGCGCACATAATGGTCTCATTTAAAATGGCCCAATATAATTTAAACGGGGAAGAACTTACCGATCGTATCAACTAATTAATTCGGGTGATGGGTTAAATTCAAACAAATCTACCCCCGAATTTTTGCAATTTAATTCCTTGTGGGTTGACGATGGAGGCGCAGAGGGGGGTGTGTCTTATCGGTAATTTCAAACAACATTTCGATTCACACATGAAACAAAAACTAATGCGATATTTGGAATGAATTAATCCCTTAAATTCTCCGAATCTAAACGTATCTAGCACTAAAACATCCCATCGTGTCGCTTTCCTAGTGGGCAGATCGGGGATTGACAATGTGTTAAGGGAGTTTTCGTTGATATCCTTACGGGAGAAAACTCTGATGCTGATCGAATTCATCGTACGGTGTTGACATGGAGAAACTGGCTTGGGACATGTGGCAATGAAGACCAACGACTTAACTTGTGAGCATTATTCGGAGTCAGGACTTTATTTCAGTTGTGCCTTCTTAAACTAAGCCTCGGATCGCTGATGCTGAAAAGGTATTGGGGATCGACGATCAAGGGGTAAACCTGTTGCCTATTTTTCTTTGGGTTAGCATCTTCGAAAAATTTCAGATGCCAAAACGCTTCGGGAATCGATGATCATGGAAAACTCCTTAGCGTGGTCGCAATATTCATCGTGATTTGATTTTCTCTGATTTCGACAAGCGTGTTGGTTATCGACCATCGAAGATTTCATTTATTTTCCTTTTAAACATTAATCCCCTCACCTTTTACTGATGTCGAAGGGGATAGGCTGTCGACGATTTCCGTATGTGATACTTGTCGTGAAACAAAAAAATTCCTTTCACCGATACCGGTGAAGGTTGACACTCGACGATTTGAGGTTTTCCGAGTGTCTCTTTTTCCCCTATTAATTCCTTCCGATGCCGAATCTTAGAGCGCATCGGGTGAATTGTTTTGGCTATTGATTCTTTATTTAAGTGTTAATCCCCTTTTAGTTCATTGAGTTTCAAGAGTTAAACAAAACTGAAAAGATAACATGCGATACGAGAACAAGAAAAGACAAAACATTTCTAAAAAGAAAATTGAATTCAGACAATGCAAAGATTAAGTGGTACCCAAAAAGTGGAAAATTGACATAGGATTTTTAGGGCGTGTTGAGTGCTCAACAAGTTGTCCAACTATTATTTAAGTGTAATTCAAAATTAATCATGTTATGTTATGATATGTAGTTATCCGATTATGACAAGATGCCCATCCAAGAAAATCTAAAAATCATCTTGATGGGGAAATATCAAGCCTTGGTTGAACTAAAGCAAGGTAAGGCACAAAAAATTCTATTGTGAATGTGGAGGTAAATAAGTGTAATATATTTCAAATGGTTAACTATAAACTTGTCTAGTGACTATGGGTTATATAATAATTATATATGTTATTTTAGGTGCATGAAGATGATATTATGGATGATGCATCCATTACTGAGGCTATTGGTGGTGATCAACCATGGATTAACCCTACCAATGTGTATACTACATGTACTAATTACAAAATTTATATGTATAATGAACTATACTCAAACAAATTTTATTTTTTTAATGTTCACAGAATATGAATGAGGTGTAAATTAGGTGTAGCTTGAGCAGTCCTGAGGAAAATTGTTACTACCCCCACTTGGGTTCAAATCCCACTTTGTGACATGTTTGCTCTTAGTGATCCAATTCAGTGATGAACTATATATGATATATTCATGAGTTGTTTCCTTGGCCTTGTGCCAAATAATCTAGGGTTTACCCTAGGTACCATCCTTGAAATAAGGGGAAGTGCCCACATAATTTCCCTCCGGATATGTTTAAAAAAAATTGAATGAGCTGAATTATAAATGGTTTTTTCTTTTCAACCTGCATGAAGGTGTATTTTACATTTTCAACAACAACATCCATAAAGAGAAGAACAACATCGAGATGAAGATGACACCACCAGTCTTATGCATGTTTTGAAACATAAAAAACTTAGGAGGAAATAATGAAGTAGATATTAGCTTTATGATTGAAATGACTTGACATATAGTTTGCATAATTGATGACATTTTATTATTGGTATATATGATGTTCTTATTTTAATTTCTTTTCTTTTCCACTAATTATGTGTACATCCATTATTTTATAATTAAATTGGGTATAGGTAAATGAGAGTGATGTGAGGGGGGGACAAGGGAAAAGACATATAAGCTTTGACCTTCTTGTGGTTATCCTTTTGAGTAGAGAATAAAGCATTCTCAAGGCCAAGAGAAGCTTAATATAGCAACGAACATGCCACATCATGAGCCAATTAATGAGGTTGACCCTTAAATAGTTTATAATTAGGTTTTCATTGAGTTCTTATATTTTCTTCTTTTTTGTCTTATGCATATAAGATTAGATGGCATTCAATATTTTTGGCTTTTGTTGTAGGTTAATTTTTACACAACAATGAATTATGAGATGAATCAAAACTAGTACAAAGCGACATTGCATGATGTTTTCAACATATTCAACATGAATATTTACTCGACATTGGTTATCAACTTTAGAAGTGTGAGTGATGATTTTTGTAATTTCTATTCTTTTCCTTTAAGGTACTTTGCCTCTTATTATAATGAAAGATATGATGGTCTACCTCAACTTGTTCAAGAGGCAAGTTGACTTCCTCCCTTAGAAGTGAGCCATAAATCCATAGCGCCCTTTTTTGATGAGCTTATCCATATGCTTAGAATATTCAATTTTGTGGGATTGGATTCAAGTGACTTGATAGGGAATTTACACTTTTATTGGTTATAAGAAGAAATATGTCTTAATGGTTGATTGAATGAAAATATACAAAGATGCCTTCAAATTACCTCACCAAAGAAACTAAAGGATATTGGGATGGTGGTTGATATACAACCCTCCTCTTCATGATACATTTAAATTTTATACATGAATACTTGTGGAGATTTTTGGCCCTAAACAATTGTGGTAAAAGGATGAGAATATATGCAAAATTGGCATCATGTGTTCATAGGAAGTCAAGCACTACTACATTTGGAGTTGAGATACCCAAATGTAGTAGACCATTTTGTTTGAATATTATATTTTGATGCCCTAGTATGGAGGGAAATGATGGGTTTCCATCCAAGTGGTCCACTACTAAAAGATAAAATTGTAGATGAGGGTTTGGACCCCATTTAATGCTCAATTTCGATCATATTCCATAGACATGCATATTAGGACAAAGTTGTGATTTTGTATCAATACTAGCTAATTTATGATGATTTAAACATGATCAATTACATTGAAGATAATGGAAAGCACCTTCTAATGTAAAACCCTTGTACCACTTCATTATACTATTTCCTTTAGGATCCAAATTGTTAAAGATATTTCCAACTAAAAATGACTAAAATGTGTTAATGGGTACTTTGTCAATGACTCTTTCTCAACATTAAAAAAATTGAAAGGCTTGGTTTTTTGTTTAAAAATTTATTATTTGTGAACTCTAGGGTTCCGCGGTAACAATCTGAGGAAACCGTAGATATTGGTTTTTGTTTTCAGCGGTCAATATCTCACCATGGCCGGAGATGATCTCGACCCTCCCCCTGAATTCAAAGATGAAATTGTAACGTTTAAGAAACTTGTGGGTTCCTAAGAAATCCTTTTGCTCGACCCACTCACTCACAGTTTGTAAAGAAACTAGATCAGATACCGAAGGTTGGTATTCCTCGAGTAGTAGTGCATAGAAAATATACGTCCTATGCATCCAAGGGTTTGATTCGACAGTTTATCGATCCATGTCCATCCCCATGGCATATCAAACTTTGGATTGCATGGAACTGGCAACCCCCGATCCAAGGGAGAATGAGTCATTTTTTCCGCGGTAAGGGTTTCTATATTTTTTATTTTGAGCACAAAGAAGATCAAGATGTTATTTTCCATAGTGGCCCATAATTTTTTGGCTCAAGAGGAATTTATTTGAATCGATGGACACAAGATTTTGATCCATAAATTGATATTCTAATAACAATACCTGTGTGGGTTTGCCTTCCTCACCTTCATTTTCACTGTTGGAGAGATGATGTTTTGAAGAGTATTAGGGATTCTCTTGGAAAGTATATTGATATATATGAACCTAAATCATCCATGTTTACTTGTGCAAGAATTTGTGTCGAAGTTTATTTAGAAAAAGGGCTTCCAAAAGCTATTAATCTTACCTTGGATGAATGGACTCACATTCAAAAGCTAGACTATGAACAACTTCCCTTTAAATGTAAAATCTGTCATGAATCTGAACATTTTGCTAGGAATTGCTCACAAAATAAACAAGATCAAGAAGTTTGGGGAGAATAAAAAGAGGAGGGATGGAAATAGGTAAGAAAGAAATAAAATATAGGAAAAAATAATGGGAAAAAAGGAGCTACAAATTCCAACAAAAATCCAACAGAAACATAAAATAAGGTAAATGGGGCATCAACATCTAGTGGAAGAAGAAGAAAACAAACATTAAAGCAGATCGAGATCCAATTACCCATGGTGAACCAATACGATATTCTAGGAGAATCATCTACCATTAGATAAGGAGTGATGAACACATACCTAAACTCTAATGCAATAATTGACCAACCCTTGCATATCTCCTCTCAATCGGTAGATCATGAAGATGAGGATTCAGGGGATGAGGAAATTTTTTAGGAAGCCAATCAAGAAGTCATGCAAGAAATATATCAACCAGTTCTCATGGATCATAATCCCCCTAAAGGAATATTGAGACAATATGTTGAAGAGGGACAAATAACAATGGAAAGAGCTCGAAGATGTAGGAGATGAACACACAAATATGTTCGAGAAGAAGAAACTAATAAAGAAAAATTCCAGGGGACAATATTCCATTGAAATATCTTTAAGTAACATGGGAAGAAAAGGAAGAAATAAGGGTCTTGATCCGCCAGCTCCCAGTGGGAGGCCTCCCTCCAACCCTCATCAATGGAATTTCTCTCTTGGAATTGCATAGGCTTCGAAAAAAATTATAAGGTCGAAGCTCTCATAGATATTATCAAAATAGAGAAGCCTACTGTAATTATCCTCCATGAGACAAAAATGGAGGACTCAATGGTGCTGGTAAGTGCCCAAAAATCTATGCACAATGCAGAAGGAATAACCAAGAGTTCAATAGGAGCATCTGGAGAAATTATGAATCTATGGGTTTCATGGCTTTGGGATCTAGAGGTATATTTCTATGAAAACCATTGGATTCTCACCGTTCTTAGGCAAACATATTCTAATGTCAAGTTTTCTTTCATAAATGAATATATGCCAAACAATTATTCATAAAATATAGAATGTTGGTCTTCCTTGTTTGCTATCAAGGAAACCCTGGACCTATCCACTATAATTCTAGGGGCTGATTTGAAAACCCACCTTCATCAGTCCGAAAAAAGAGGGGGAAGTTGGGTCTGTGACCCAATCAGAGAAAAATTGGAAGATTTGATCTTGGATTGGGATCTATAGGATATTGTTGATGGGCGAAATTGACCATCCGTCAACTGGAAGAGTAGATCCGGTCCGGGGTTGTCTAAATAACCCAAGCCGTTTGGGATGACCCACCCTGATGGGTTTAGCGACTCCATTGGCCGATCTAAGTCCTAGGAAAACAAAAGAAAACTACACTAAGGAACTAATCTAAATGAAAACAATAATTAAAAAAAACTACTAAACAAATCTAAACTACATATATACAATCTATTACCTAAATCATATAACTATAATTCTATAAAATCAAATGTTTAATCACCAACAAAATCAGATCCAATAACAAATATACAATATTTACAAATTACAGATTTAAATGAAAATCTGCAAAAATCATTTGTAAACTGTCCTAAGACAACGAAACTATTATCTTTTGATTTTTATGATTTTATGAAAAAGAAATAGAATGAAAACTATCTAAGATGAATAATTAAAATAATAATTCTAACTATGAATCTGAACTAATATATCTGTCTAAACTACTTAAAGAACACTAATAAGCTGACCTGTAATAATGCTTTCCAATTTGTCCTGTATAAAAGATCCAGTTCAGCTGTTTGATGGGAGGAAACCCGCACCGGATTCTCTACAAGCCTCTTGTAAACCAGAAGCAACAGTGCTCTTTGAGTATCAATAACAGAACAAACAAGACATAAAAAATTGACAGCAATTTTATGATTTACAAATCCTCGCAGTTAGATAAATCTGTGTGCAAAGATCTGTACAAAATGATTCATTTAATGAAAAAGGTAAACCTGTAGTTCATTAAACTGAAGCAAGATAATTGCTGTACTTTAAAATAAGAGAAATCAGATATGGACAACATATAAATCAAATCACATCAACATGCAATGAATCATGGTAGCTAAAGTAGTCGATGACTGATTACAAACTGATATGAATAAAATCTGAAACAAAAGTTTGATATATTGAAAGCTAAAGCTGTTACAAGACATCAAATTTCATCCCGGTCTGTATCATAAATCCATAGTCTGGTTCTCACAACATTGATGATGATGGGTTCATTACAAAAAATGACAAGTATTTAAAGACCTCCCACAGGGTAAAACATCCCTGTGGGAATTATCAAAACAGTTTACAAAAATCTGGGGATAATATCCCAAGTCTCTATTTCT
>JZKD02S1792614.1:19855-51419 GCA_000966675.3 Picea glauca | reverse complement strand
ATCAATCCAAAACTATTCCTACCAAATTTCATGCCAAAAATACTAATTTCCCCTCCTATTATTTTGATCGGTAGGGAAAAGGGCATTTCATAATACATTAGACTAAAACATATTTATAAATTTATAAATAACCCCACAAAAAAATTATAAAATATTACCCATATAAAAACAATTACTAGTTTAAATTAATTTATTTTTAAATTACAAAATTTAAACCACAAAAATATTAATACCTCATATTACATAAAATTTGACCATATTATTTAACTTGTAACATGAGGTAACTAGGAATATAAGTTCGAAACAATTTCTCAAAATAAAAATTTTGGCCTCTTCTCAACAACCATGTTTCTCTCTCCAAACTTCCAAAAAATGCAACTTCTTTAAAATATTGTGTTCTCAACAACCATACCTCTTTATAAACCTTCAAAACACACAACTTCGTTGTTCAAATATTGAAAAAATGTATCTTAATCCAAATTTAGTGTTGTAAATAAATTAATAAATTAATCAAGTAATAATATGGTATTTTATATAATTCAACTTAGTATTGATTTGCATTGGTCCAATTTTGATTAAGTGCTAATACATAATAGAGTTTAGGAAAAGACAAATATGTAGAAGTCATGCAATTGCAGAAGTTTGATTATGTAGTCTCACAGAAGTCTAAGTACATGGCGGTTGAGGAGTCATCGTATACATCCTTTGTGCCCAATTCCCCAAATCCTCTATGCATGTTTCTAAAGACATCGACTCTTTCATAATCCTTTGTATGAGTGGGTTACATCTACCAGATACCCTAATATATTCTAGAATCTTTTGTAACCTCTCTAGTCACCTACATATATGAGAATTGTAATTATGTAATAGAGGATTTTGAGAAGTTAAAAGTGTTGAACACACCGACCACACTAAGAGGGGGGGTGAATCAATGTAGGTCTCTTTTTCAATTCCCTTCACAAAAATTCTTAGTTAGCAATCACCATTTACTCATCACTTATTATTGTTATTTATAACCAGTTAAATGTGAACATATATCAACAACATATACCAACAACATATATCATCAATAAGTCATCACCACAAGGAACACAAAGAACATTAGATGTATCTACAATTTTTTTTTTATTACGGACTACAATCCTTGGGTCATAAGAAACAACTGAATAGAGTACAACTCTACAAGAGTACCAACTCTACAATGCAAGACTCAACTTACACAACTCAGCACCAACTGAGAAGAGGAATCAATCCTCAACATATACCAATCTGTCAATAGGTACGCAAGATGTCAATAGTGCCACACACGTATGTACGCACCCTACCAGTAGTATATATCGCGTATGTACACGACTTGTCTGTACTACAACCTACGTATCCCTTGTGAACAATTAGGGTTTTCTCTCCTTGATAAACTTAGATCCTCTGCACCCTTTAGTCACATCCACTTCTGTCTTTCACTGTCCAATCTGAACCATAACCAATCACAACACATCTATGTTCTCCAACAACTTACTCATGCTCCTCAACCATACAATATGAATGCTACTTAATCATGTATAAGAAACCAATATACTATGGCAATCATACCAGTACCGAACCATAAGAGTGTTTCTCACTCTATCAATCAACCAACATAACCATATCACAACAACCATACCAAGAATGCCTTAAGCATTCACCATACAATAAGCAAGAGTATCCATCAAGAAAACTATGTAACTATACCCGAGTTTCTATGGTATATCTGAGCCCATAGAATAAAGATCTGGAACTTGCTTCAGCCTTAAAGAGCCTGGCACCAGGTCACACTCAAATCTTCATGACTTCCACCAACTGTACGCGCTCTTTCCTCCTTCAGCCCGCATGTGTACGCGCTCTGGCTCATTGCAGCCCGCATATGTATGCGCTCTGGCCCACTGTTGCTTGCGTACTCCTTCAAAAACTAGGGTTTATGAACTTTTGAAACTTTCTCCGTCAAGATCTCAGACTTACGGAAACTTTGATGCGTCCATGAGATCCTCCAGTCAATCTCTCTCTCAGAATAGATCTTAAATATATGCTCAAGAGATGTTTCTACAAGAGACCCTTGCCTCTTATTTATACTCTCTAAGTAGCTTCCTTAGAAGCATATTCTTGGCCACTTTGTCCACATAGCCACCTTTGTCCAATTTTGTCCAATTTGCCACTTGTCCATATATCCCATAGCCACTTGATCACTTAACCCACTTTACTCATTTTAGGGTTAACCGTCTCATAACTGCTTTCCATAATTAGAAAGTTCTCCATTTACTTTATTATTTAAATAATCCTCTTTGAATTTGTCACTTCACTTTATTATTTAAACAAATTCTTCTTTGTAAGCACTTTGACTTCTTTGACTTTTTGGGGCTTCTAGCCAACATATGAGGGTCCTCCAACTTTGTAAGGCCATAACTCTCAAACCGTGAGGATTTATGCGACGTTCCACATACCACCAAAAATGGCATGACAAGCATTGTCCATCTAGGATAGTTTAACTGACAAATTCTTTGATCTTCATCTTATTATTCCACAATTAAGCCTGGGTTCTCTAACTATACTACTAGGATAACTCAACCGCAAAGCATCTTCCCGTGAGGGATTTCACCATAAGGGGACCACTTTGGAGTTTATCCATTTGTACTCCTTATCAACCATGATAAGACAATAATGACTCATATTTACATCAATCTAACTATGCATCATATATCAATGAAAACACATCGATCCATCTTCATCTATGCATCATATATCAATGACAACTTATTGATCCATCTTCATCTATGCATGACATCATATGACTATGACTCCACTTGACATCAATCCATTGACATCAAGAACAATACATTATCCATCAATCACTACATCAATATACTATGACAAGACATTGTTCCTTTGACATCAATGACAACATGATCCAACAATCTCCCCCTTTGGCATTGATGGCAATACCAACATTGATGTCAACACTAATCATTAATGGAAACATGTAGACAAGGCATTTCTCTACATCAATAGTCATCTCAATCACATCAATATGACTATCTCTCCCCCTTTGACATCAATGACAAAGGGTCATTCTCTCCTTGGGTCTTCTCCCCCTGCCTGAACTCTCCTTGGGGCTGCTCCCCCTGCCTGAATTCCTTTGATCTTCCTCTGAATAATCTCTCCCCTTTTGAACAAGGGACATCACTTTGATGTACTGTTGAAAACATATCACTCATGCTCCCCTTATGACCATCACTCCCCCTGGAACCATGCCTCCATGCTCTTTCTCCAAGTATAGGTCTCTTTTTCAAGTATTTATCTTTGCATCTGATAAATATCTCCTCTTGGAATCATGGGAAGAAGAATGACTCCCCCTATGGGTATGTCTCCCCCTATCTTCTGTGCAATATGAACAATATGCTACCACTGCAATATGATTATGCTGCAAATGCTATTGCTCAACCATAACATAGATTGACCGCTCTTTCTATGACGATCCTTGGACCTCTCCATGCATCAAACTTGTGCCATACCATACATCATGAAGAAAAAAGATATGTCAAAAATGAAATAGAGAATCGTGAATAAAACATCAACCAAGTACATCATGTGCCATATTGTGTGCCAACCATGCACAACACCCATGTACATCAATACCATAGAGTATGTCATAAGATATCATCAATGGAGTGTATAAACTATATGCCTCTACCAACATGCCAACAATGTGCCACAAACAAGTGTCATATCACTCATGATATGCCTCTACCATGAACCAAGTGCCACAACCATGTATCTTAATCAATCAAGTGTCTCAACTATATCATCCCATATATCATGTACCAAAGTATATGCTAAACAAGTAATACCAAAGGTGTACTTTGGCCAAGTACTATCATCCACAACCATATACCATCTATGAGTGTATTAACATGCACCAACTATAGATCAAGTTATGACTCATCAATGATGTATAACATGACCACCTCAACAAATCATCAACTACCTGTCCCAAAATGTGGCTCAACCATAAGCCAAATGCATGCACCAAGATATCCAACAAATATGCCTCCAATAATACATCATAAGGTATATCAAGGGAACTCAAATATGTATAAGCCATGTGTCTTAACAGATCTGCCTCAACCCCCATTCACTACAACAAATACTAATCATCCAAATATACATGTACTAGAAGTGTGCCTCAATAGATCAATGATATATCTAGCTAGCATTATCATGATATATCTCATAACCAAAGTGCCATAACTTCACTGTCACAACCAACATTGTTCCTCAACAGAAAAGTGTCTCAATCCACACTCCAGGGTTAGTACCATGCATCAAAGATAGTCTTCCAACACTTAACCATATGTCATCACCAAACATACATCAATTATGTATGCCAACATGTAATAATTAAAACCTACAACAAACCATGTCACATCCTGCAACAAACCATGTCAGACCCTGCAACACAGAGTTATACCTTTATACCATGCTGCAACTCATGTGCATAGCCTTTTTCCCAAGGCTCTTTAACATAGATACACGACCGACTGCACATACAACTCTCGTATGTATGCGACCTATTCATAGGCCAGCTAGCGTATGTACGCGACTGTTACCATTGTAACCCGCGTATGCTTCTGAAGATGTCAAACTTGAGCTTCCCTTAAGGCTGCCATTCTGTTCTGATTGTTCAGTTTTCTTCACCCGCTTCATTAGGTGTCCCAGCTTCTCAGAACTTGAGCTCTGAGCTTCCATCTTTTCAAAAATGTCTTCATTGCTAACTTCATGCCTTCTTCTAGTCATGTTATATGAATTCCTCATCATGGACTTTTTTCTTGTGTTCTAGCAATCTTGGGATTTGTAACCAAATCCACTATAGCTGTAGCATCTGATGACGTGACAATGAGCAGCAATGTGTCCTACTTGATTACATATCCAACATCTTAAGGTGTTATGAAATATTCCATTATCTCTCCTTGCATAAAATATGCATTCCAAAGATTTGTGACCATATTCATTACATGAGTAACATTGACCATGAAAAACATTTTCATACCTTTGCTTTGGTGTCCATCTTGAAGGTGTCTTGAATTTTCTTTGAGATGTAAAGATGGCTTCTTGATGTCTTCCTTGATTTTTTCTTTCGAAAGTTTCCTTCCCTTGTGTAGATGGTTGACTTGCAACATCTTTTGAGAATGAAGGACTTACCTCATGCTTCTTTGAGGTGCTTGCTTCAACATGTGTAGCTTCTTTGTTGTATCCAAGACCAGATTTATCATTTGGTGATCTTTGACTATCCAAGATCTCATTAAAAATTGTTGAGCTATTCAAGAATTTGTTTGACTTCTCTAATTTCTTTCTAAGATCAACAACTTTAGCTTCCAACTTATGTCATGACTCTTCCTTTTCATTTACTTGATTCTTTAGTAATTCCCTACCCTTTTGTCTTCTTCAATTTGGGTCTTGAGATGAATATTAACTTCAAGACTTTTGCTAATCTCATCATCTACCTTAATATTTTCTTCTGTTTCATTCTTTAGTCTTTTGATCTCTTCTTCTATTTCTTCTCATTGAGTCTTTTTACTTTATTCTTGGTCCTTGAGAATTTCCTTTAACTCCAAGATATGCCTTTGATTCTTTTTAAGAAACTTTTTAGTGTTCTCAGAAAGACAACTATATTCTATGTAGCAATGGTCATAGTTGTATTCAAATAGATCCCATTCAACTTTCTTTTTAAGATCTGATAGTTCTTCTTCTACTTCTTCCATGGGATAACTATCATCTAACTCTACACAAACTATTTCTAGATTTTCTTCTTCACTTGTAGAGAAATACTCAACATCATCACCTTTTGAAATATTGAAATCAGGAGATTTTGGAGATTCTTTACCTTGATTGATCTTGATGGAATTGTCTTCAAGCTCTTCCTTTTTGCTTTGGTATGTCTTCTCTAGCTTTATCCATATATCCTTGGTGGAAGTGCATTGTCCCATGATTTCTTTGATATAATTTGAGAGTCCACTAAGAATGGCCTTGAGAGTCAATGAATCATTCTTCTTTTCTTCCCTTTGAGTTGCAAACATTGACTTTTTCTTCAAAGGAACTGATCCACCAATAGTTTCTTTCCAAACACCCGCTCCTATTTCCTTCAAATGCACTTTCATTTCTATTCTCCATGTAGAATAAGTTTCCTCATCAAGGATTGGAACTTCATCATCCATTTGTGTGTCCATGGATCTCCTCCAAGCTTTTTAAGGCTTATAGTGAAGGCATGCTATGATACCAATTGTTGAACACACCGACCACACTAAGAGGGGGGGTGAATCAGTGTAGGGCTCTTTTTCAATTCCCTTCACAAAACTTCTTAGTTAGCAATCACCATTTACTCATCACTTATTAATGTCATTTATAACCAGTTGAATGTGAACATATATCAAAAACATATACCGACAACATATATCATCAATAATTCATCACCACAAGGAACAAAAAGAACACAAGATGTATGTACAATTTTATTTTTATTACGGACTACAATCCTTGGGTCATCAACAACAACTGAATAAAGTACAACTCTACAAGAGCACCGACTCTACAATGCAAGACTCAACTTACACAACTTGGCACCAACTAAGAAGAGGAATCAATCCTCAACAGATACCAATATGTCAACATGTACGCGCCCTACCAGTAGTACATATCGTGTATGTACGTGGCCTGTCTGTACTACAACCTACATATGCCTTCTGAACAATTATGGTTTTCTCTCCTTGATAAACTTAGATCCTCTGCACCCTTTAGTCACATCCACTTCTGTCTTTCACTGTCCAATCTGAACCATAACCAATCACAACACATCTATGCTCTCCAATAACTTACTCATGCTCCTCAACCATACAATATGAATGCTACTTAATCATGTATAAGAAGCTAGTATACTATGGAAATCATATCAGTACTGAACCATAAGAGTGTTGATCACTCTATCAATCAACCAACATAACCATATCACAACAACCATACCAAGAATGCCTTAAGCATTCACCATAAAATAAGCAAGAGTATCCATCAAGACAACTATGTAACCATACCAGAGTTTCTATGGTAGATCTGAGCCCATATAATGCAGATCTGGAACTTGCTTTAGCCTTCAAGAGCCTGACACCATCTCACACTCAAATCTTCATGAATTACACCAACTATACGCGCTCTTTCCTCCTTCAGCCCATGTGTGTACGTGTTGTGACTCACTGCAGCCCGCGTATGTATGTGCTATGGCCCACTGTTGCTCGCATACTCCTTTAGAAACTAGGGTTTCTGAACTTCCAAAACTTTCATAGTGAAGATATCAGACTTATAGAAACTTTGATGCATCCATGAGATCTTCCAGTCAATCTCTCTCTCAAAATAGATCTTCAATATATGCTTAAGAGATGTTTCTACAAGAGACCCTTGCCTCTTATTTATACTCTCCAAGTAGCTTCCTTAGAAGCATATTCTTGGCCACTTTGTCCACATAGCCACTTTTTCCACATAGTCACCTATGTCCAATTTTGTCCAATTTTCCACTTGTCCATATTCAGAGGCAACAACTAGACTATTTTTGAGAAGCATTTACCAACTGATAATCTTTTCTATAACAACCTTCTTTCACTCTCTTCTAAGAGATTTTCTGGACAACATCTAAGAATCGCTCTGGGAAACAACTGAGACATTCATGTAGCAACAAATTTACTTTGTTATGAAGGTATTCTAACAGCAACTAAAGGTTGTTATGTAAAACAACTAAAGGACCTTTTCTAAGGGCTGAAACACTCAATTATGGGCAGCATCTTTCACTTATTCTGAGGTAGCCTTAAGAACAATCCAGAGTCATCCATTAAAGGGCAGTTTTGAGGGCAGTTTTCTAATAGAGACTTAGTGCTATTGCCTTGTAAATTCATTGTACTTGTTTGAATGATCAATATATAAAAAAAGTTTGATGGGTTTTCTTCCCCTTAAGGGTTTCCCAGGATAAATATTTGTGTCTCTGTGAATGAGTGATCTTCCTAAGATTCTTATGTTTCTGTTTATCATTTAAAGAGGCAAAGAACACTAATGTTATCTTCTATATTTGTTTATGATTGAAAATTAACATGGTATCAGAGCTCTAGGGCGTGAAAGAGCTCAGTTCTACAGTCTACTAAGAGCCTACGCATATCCTTAGGAATTATTCAAGCACAGTATTGCAGAGATGTCTTCCATTTCTGTAAGACCCAAGGACAGACTTGAAGGGGATTCAAACTTTAATGTTTGGAAAGCCAGAGTCTTGAATATTCTGGAAGAATATGACTTGGATTTTTTTTTGACTAGCATAGTGGAAGATCCCACCTCCAATGCAGGAAGGACAACCTTCCAGAAGAATCAAGAAAGGGAAAAGAGAATCATATTTGATTCAGTCAAAGATAATATCATGCATGCTATAGCACCTCTCAAGATAGAAAAAGAGTGTTGACACTCTATTCAATCTGTATGAAAAGAAGGCACCCAGTCAGAAGAGGGTTCTAAAGAATAAGCTTTGAACCCTCAAGATGGAGAAGGATGACTCTATAGCTTCATTCTTCACAAAGATATCTCAGTTAAGGGATCAATTACTAGTAATTGGTATAATGATAGATGATGATGATCTCGTCCAAAATGTTTTGGATGGTCTTCCATCTTCTTGAGAGACATTTCTGACCGAGATAAATGTTCGTGAAAACCAGCAAGACTTTGAAAGGTTGTGGCATGATTGTCCACAAGAAGAAGGGAGAATTCAGAGTCGAAATGGTACTTCAAAGGAAGAGAACCTTGCTCTAGCAGCAAGGACAAGGAAAGGGAGAATATTTACTTCTCAGAAGAAGTTTCTTCAGAAGGAGAAAAGAAAAAATAGCTTCAAAGGGAAAGAGTTTGATATGTCAAAAGTAAAGTGCTTCAATTGTCAGCGAAAGGGGCACTTTGCTAGAGATTTCCCAAATATCATAAAAGGGAACAAAGGCAAATATCATGCTTCTATTGATGTAGAAGATGAGTCTCGAAGAACAAAGACAAAAGAGGCTTCCAATAATCAAGAGACTAGGAGGGAATACTATATTATTTCAACACTCTCTGGTTCTCTTACAAATGCCGATGAATCTTGGTTGATAGATAGTGGAGCTTACAGGCATATGACTGGAAATAAAGAAGTCCTTGTGAACTTCAAGGAGAAGAAGTTCTCTGCTCAAGTAGAACTTGGAGATAATGTTAGCTATACAATAAAAGGACTTGGCTCAACATCTTTTTAGCTTGAAACTAGAGGTGTGCTACACATTGAAGAAATTTTGTATATTCCTATTTTAAATAAGAACCTTATCTCTGTTGCAGTATTGGAAGATAAAGGTTATAGGGTAATCTTTATGGACAATAAATCTCTCCTATGGTCAAAGAATCAAGAACTAAGTTCAACAATTTTGATTGGCCTTTACAAACTTCTAGGACATATCCAAGCTTTGGTTCATGCTTTAGTTAGTCCATCTAAGCTATGGCATAGAAGGTCTGGACATCTTCACTTCAAAGTGCTCCTTGGACTTCAAAAAATGGTAAGAGGAATGCCTACCTTTCAGTTTGATCATGATGGTATCTGTAAAGGTTGTGTTCTTGGTAAAAACATAAAGAAATCCTTTCCTAACAATAACTCAAGGTCGAAAGGGATTTTGGATTTGATTCATTCAGACGCATGTGGGCCTATGTCCTCTCCTTCCTTGAATGGATGTCTTTATTATGTGATTTTCATAGATGACTTCTAGAAAAACTTGGATCTATTTTCTAAAAGAGAAGAATGAAACTTTTAGTAAATTTCTAGAATTCAGAGCTTTGATTGGAAATCAGACTGAAAAACATATACATACTTTGAGGACTGATAATGGTGGAGAATTTGATTCTCGTCTGTTTGATGACTTCTGTAAAGAAGTATGAATCAAGAGATAACTAATTGTGCCCTATAAACCTCAGCAAAATGGGATTGTTGAGAGAAAGAACAGAAAAATCTATGAGGCTGCTAAAGCCATGATGTGTGATCAGGATCTTCCCTCATCACTTTGGGCAGAAGCCACAAACACTGCAGTTTATATTCAAAATAGAAGTCCTTGTGTTATTCTGGGAGAAAAGACTCCAGAAGAAGCGTTCACTGACGAAAATCCAGAAGTGGGACACCTGAGGATTTTCAGATGTCCAGTTTTCATTCATATACCAAAAGAGAAAAGAACTAAGATGGATCCTTCTGGAAAGAAATAATTTTTTGTTGGATATAGTGAAACATACAAGGCATACATAATCTATGTTCCAGGCCAAAGATTTATCGAGGTAAGCAGGGATGTAACTTTTCATGAATAAGTTGCATTCAATCATTCTAAAGAATCACAACAAGATACAGAGATGGAGGAAGCTGAAGAGCCATTGGATCAAGTTGATCTATGTATCCAATAGAACAGATACAGAGACCTATGGAGGTACCTCTTGCTAAGAGGAAGCCTACCTGGTGTAGAGAAATTCTGTGAGAGGCGGAAAAATGTGCAACTCCTTCAGGTACTTTTAGAGAAAGTAATATACCTCAAAGATTTCCAGGTTATGTGGTTCTTATGGCTCAGATTAGCGATGGAGATCCCACCAACTATGAGGATGTTGCTATGCAGCAAGTATGGAAAGATGCCATGGTGGAAGAATATCAATCCATCGTGAAAAGTGATGTATGGGAAGTAGCACCAAGACCAGAAGGAAAATCTGTGGTTACTTCCAAGTGGTTGTTCAAAATAAAGCATGCAGCTGATGGAAGTATTGAGAAATAAAAAGCGAGATTTGTGGCTCATGGTTTTTCTAAAAAGGAAGGTTTTGACTATGATGAAACATTTGCACCTGTTACAAGGTATACTTCCATCAGGACCATCATATCCCTCACTTCAGTTTTGGGTTGGTAACTTCACCAGATGAATGTAAAGACTGCATTTCTAAATGGTCAAGTTGAGGAAGAAGTATATATAGAACAACCAGAAGGTTTCGTGGTTCAAAGAAAGGAATCACATGGGTGCAAATTAAAGAAAACACTATATGGGCTGAAACAGGCACCAAGAGCCTGGTATGCGAGAATCGACAGGTATCTTCAAAGCTTGGATTTTTCCAAGAGTGCAGTTGATCCCAACCTGTATTTTAAGGTAATAGAAAATCATCCCCTAATTTCGATTCTATATGTTGATTATTTGTTCCTTACTGGAGAGGAACAACTGATAGCTCAATGTAAGAGGGAGCTCACTTCTGAATTTGAATTCAAAGACATTAGACTCATGCATTACTTCCTTGGTTTGGAGGTATGGCAAAGATTAGATGAAATTTTCCTTTCTCGAGGGAATTACATAGTTGATATACTGCGCAAATTTGGTATGCTAGACTGTAAATCCATGTCTACACCCATGGTATCTAACTTAAAGAAGTTACATGAGTTAGATTCTGGATCAGACTTGGTGGATCCATCCTTGTATAGGCATCTTATTGGATCCTTAATGTATTTGATCCATACAAGGCCTGATATATGATTTGTTGTAAGCACCTTGAGCCGGTTTATGTCCAAGCCAAGACACAAACATTGGATTGTTGCTAAACATATTCTCATATATTTGAGAGGATCCATTGCATATGGACTTTTAGATACACTTCCAGTGGAGGAGTGTTGCTTCATGGTTATGCTGATTCAGACTAGGCTGGGAGCTCAGTGGACCAGAAGAGTACTTCTGGATACTATTTTAGCTTGGGTTCAACTATGATATCTTGATCAAGCGAGAAACAAAGCTATATAGCACAAAGTACAGCTGAAGCAGAATATATAGTAGCCAATAATGCAAGAAAAGAAGCAATGTGGCTGACAAAGCTTATGTCTGGGTTGTTTCAAGAGAGGTTAGAAACAATTGTTATCCATTGTGATAACAAGAGTTGTTTAAAGCTGACAGAGAACCTAGTCTTCCATGAAAAATCAAAGCATATTGAGATGAAATATCATTTTATCAGAGACATGGTCCAAAGACGACGTACCATCAAGCTGCAGTACATTCGTATTGATGAGCAGATAGCAGATATTTTGACTAAGCCTCCGTCTCTTGGAAAATTTGTGTACTTCCGGGACAAGCTTGGTATGGCAAAAAATGTGTCCCTCACTAAGAGGGAATAACATCATCAGAAGACATTCTCCAATGTGAGGCCTTAAGTGGCCACTTTGAAGCTAGCCGGGGAGATTTGGAGAATCAATCATTCTTGTGAGGTATTGACAAAAGTAAGAACGTACAACCTCTGTGAGTCAAACAAAAATTCAAAACGAACGATATGCTATGTAAGTCTAATGCAAAAGAAGAGGGAACGTACATCCTCTGTGAGCATAGACAGACTAGTACAAAAATCAGGGGGAACATACAACCTCTGTGAGCATAGATAGACTAATACAAAAATTAGGGGGAACATACAACCTCTGTGAGCCTAGTCAAGTCATGTGAGCTTTGTGTGTCAAAGAAAAAGTCAAGACAAGTCTTGTGAGTTTTGTGTGTCAAAGAAAAAGTCAAGACAAGGAAATGTGAAAAGTTCTCCTAGGTCTTCATGATAAGCTATGAGTATTCCTTAGAGACTGGCCACCCCTAAGTGAAATAACTCTAGCAGTTGACCATGGTTAAGGAGAACTGGATAATCACATTCCATGATCCTTATCTGCATAAGATTACAAAACTTCTTGTGATATAATGATCCTATCAACAAGTCAATGATCGTGTGCAATGACTAGAAAATAAATGTGTGCATGTGGATGCTTGAAGAATACCCTCTTTGTTGAGAGGGAGTGTTAAAATGTAAAGCAGTTGCAGAGGATATTCCTCAAGCAACTCTTCAAGCTAGACCCTTAAGCTACCCCATTAAGCTTCCTACTTAAAGCTGCCCCCTTGCCAATTGTCCTTCCTTAACCTCCCTCCTCTAAAGTAAGTCGACCACCTCTTCTAACTAAGTCAGCCACCTACTCTAGCTCATATCCTAAGCTAAGGAAGCCCTAACCTAAAAGGTAATCCTAACCTAAAACTCCTAACCTAGACTCTTTTCTATTTAAAGAAATGGAGGCTCCCTCTTCTCCATTCATTCTTGATATCAGTTTTGTATATCAGTTTTTCATAAGAGTTCAATACTCAATATTTTCTGGAGAAGCTAGTACTTTCTGAAGGAGAAACTAGTATTTCTGAAGGAGAAACTAGCATATTCAGAGGCATCAACTAGACTATTTATGGGTAGCAACTAGCAGATGATAATATTTTTTGTAGCAACCTTATTTCACTCTCTTCTAAGAGATTTTCTGGACAACATCTAAGAGTCATTTTGGGCAGCAACTGAGACACTCATGTAGCAACAAATTTTCCTTGTTCTGAAGGTATTCTAACATCAACTAAAGGTTGTTATGTACAACAACTAAAGGACCTTTTCTGAGGGTTGAAACACTCAATTCTGGGCAACATCTTTCACTTATTCTGAGGCAGCCTTAAGAGCAATCCAGAGTCAGCCATTAAAGGACAAATTTGAATAAGCTCAGCTACAGTATAAACTACAGGTTTGAGGGCACTTTTGTAATAGAAAATTAGTCTTATTGCCTTGTAAATTCATTGTACTTGTTTGACTAATCAAAATATCACAGAAGTTTGTTGGGTTTTCTTCCCCTTGAGGGTTTCCCAGGATAAATATTTGTGTCTCTATGAATGAGAGATCTTCCTATGATTCTTATGTTTCTTCTTATCATTTAAAGAGGCAAAGAACACTATTGTTATCTTCTATCTCTGTTTATGCTTGAAAAATAACAGTTATACCATAAATGTACTCATCATAATCACAGACAATATTCAATATATTTACAAACATAGAGATGGAAATCCATATTTTGAAGACCTTGAAATCATTTATAAATGAATATCAATTCATGTATGAATAATGAGGACATCAATCCTCTTATGAGCATTTTTGACCACCTACTTCAACTTGGTGTCAACGTCATGTATCATGAAGATATGTACCTCGTGGTACGAAAAGTTTGAAGACCTATAGCTCAAAAGGGCAATTTTTCCAACATAATTTTTTTCTATCTCCACGGAATGTTTGCTCCCCTGCATGGGATTTTTTTTGTAATGTAACATGTTATCATGGGTCAAATTTTCTAATTTAGTGGCCTAGGACTTTATCATTAGGGAAGTCCTTTCATCGAGTGTTTTCTTCCTCAAGTAATTAATTTTGTTTTTCTAACAATTTTAATTACTTGAGTTTTCCCTTCAATAATCCTCCAAAGTGGTGAAAGGCGTTCTAATGATCGAGTGCAATAGGTTAATAATGGACAAAAGTGTTGTAAATTACCATGATATATATCTCCTAAAGTCTTGTGGAATTTCGTTAAGTTTTGATAGGATTTTTTAATAATTAAAATTTCTCGGATATTGGAAATTTTTAATTATTTTTTATGTAAAATGTAAAAATTTGGTCCTTGGGGATTTTGTATAGGGGTGTGAGTACTCAAAACAATTAGCTTATGACCCTCTAAACCCTTGTACCAAGTTTCAATTCAATTGGACAAATTTTGGTAGGTCAATGTCCATGAGGAGTCCAAGTCAGTCAAAAATCAACAAATAATTGGCTAAATTAAAAATGTCAAATTTTGCCTAAAGTTGTAAAACATGAGAAAATGGGAAAAAGTTGTTTCCTAAGTGATTTCTATATAATATGGGATCAAATAAATTAAATCCCCCCTTTCCTACATCTCATTCAACTTAACTTTAGAGAGGGGGGCAAATTTGTCTCTTGTGGGGCTCACCATCTCCATTGGATTGGCCATTTGGTGATGGGGACCACATGGGGGGCCCATTCCACACCTTGGGTGATCCCTTGGGGCATTAGAGAGAGTTTTAAACTTAGGATAGGGGGTTTCTTCCCCCATTTTTGAGTTTCATTTTCTAATGGGAGTTCCCCTCTCTCATGGTGCCTCCCCCGCCCTTTGAGTGAGCCTCCCTCTTTTGGGAGTGACACTTGTAATGCATGCAAGGAGGGTCTCTCATCTCTCCCTCCTATAAAAGAAAGGCCTCTCTCCTCATTTTTCAGATTGAATTTCATAGCAACTCCATGCTGCCCAATTTTCTCCTCACTCTCTCTTGCTCTCCCACCATTCCTCTCTTGTAATATTGCTCCCATATTGTAGCCACTCTTTTCAATAATAGAAGTGAAGCTTTGAAGGAACTCTTGGTGTCCTTGTGGTGTTCTATTGGAGTAATCTTAGTGTTATTGTGAGGTAATATTTCTGCAGTTTGTAGTTATTTTGCACACATTGTTTTACTTGAAAAACCCCAAGCAAAGTATTTTGTTGGGGATAGATCTATAGTAGTATTGTTGTAGATCTATGTAAGTTTTTTTCTTTGAGTTTGAAAAGTAGTTTGTAGACCATTTTAAAGGACTCACTTTCTTGTCTCATTGTGTAGCAAGTATTTACAATTTTGCAGGTTACCAAAGCTTGGAAATGAGAACTCCAATAGCTTGATTTCTCTTCACTAATATTTTTGATATTATTTGAACATTCTTTTATATAATTTATGAACTTATTTCTCTTCTAAATCTTGCAACCTAATCAAGTTTTATGTTATGATTTTTAGTGTAAAATTTTATGTTTTAGATACTAACAACTACTAACACATTTGAAGTGATTTCTAAAAATTTCCAGCACACTTTACTTGCCGTTTTTTGCAGGTTTTCGTCAGCCAAGAGGAGGTGTTGCCCAATTTTGGCAACAAGGATCTCAAGGAAGCATCCAAAGGCCTTGGTGGCCTTGGTGCAAAAACCTCTCCCTCTTCTTGCTTTCCAAATTATTGTAAGCAGCCCAAGAGAGTCTCTTAGTCTTACATTCTTTTATCATTTTCATAAGTTGTAAATTGTATATAATTTTTTCAAGTTTTGTTAATGCCCACACCTTACATGTGAGTGGCCTTGTCACCCTTGCAAAATTGTGCTAGCTAGTTAGAAATTTAATTTTTTGTTTTTCTTAATTTGTTTGCCCCACTTCTCCCACAAAGAGAAGGTTGAGTGGCTAGTGTTAGTTTGCTCTATTGTATTTCAAAATTATTTACCCACCTTGCCACAAAATCGATAGGCTTGCCCTCCACATTGTGCCATAGTTAAGGTTTGCAAATTCATTTTATTTTTCCCACCTTTGTCATTAATGCAAAGTTGTGTGAATAGATTGTTCATTCAATTTGTTTCAAGTTATTTCAATTATTCATTTGTTCCCACACCTTGCATGTGAGTGGCTTTGCCACACTTGTAATATCGTGACGGCTAGCTAGATTTTTTTTTTTGGCAAAGTAATCAAACTCTTGCCCCACCTTTTGCCCCATATTCCCTCCCCTTGCCACTTTATGGTTTTTGGGTAACAAGAAAAGGAAAAGGAATGTGTGGCTAATATAATTAGGAACCTAATTCTATTATTGCTAAAACCATTAAAAATGGGTGACTTGGGAGGCTAGAAGGGGTCGAAGTCGGGGACGGTTTCATGGCACTAAGTGTCCTCCTTGTTGATGCCCAAGCATCTTGGATTTGACCTGCAGAGCTAGAGGAGAACCTTGGTGTTCCCTTGTTGAGCACCCAACACTTCCTCTTGGTTGAAGGGATAAGGATTTGGGGTAGTAACATAGCTTAGGCTTGCAAATTTCACATCTAATTTCCCCTAATTCAATGAGAGACCTAAAAATCTATTAAAAGTAACCGACACACATTGCAACACTTTCAACTCACATTTTCTACATTTGAAGTTTTTCCAATCCTTTACTTTCAAGCAATTTACTTTCCAATCCATTTCACTTTCAAGTGATTTTATTTCATGTAAATAAATATTTTATAAGTATCTTTCATTTCAAGTACTATGTGTTCATTTGAAAATAATTCTTTAAAGTATATAGTTGTCTTTCAATTCATTGTATAGATATTGAAATATCCATGATCCAGTTGATCTAGATATCTACTGCTGAACTAATATTTTTTCCTCTCAAATCTGATACTCTGGGGGTTTCATATGTATTATGAGGGAAAAAGCAGGAAATACAATGATATGCGGAAAGAAGAGAAATAATATTCAGCTAGATCTCATGGATCGTCACTGGAATACAAAGAAACTACTACAAAATACCCGTGAACAGAAGATGTGGTTGGATCTAAACAAGAACGGATAGATCGACAAAATGCAGTTCCGGAAACTCACAACAACTCCTACAAACACTGGAAAAATCACCCTGGTGGCTATACTCGACAGAAAAGACTAGAAATTGTCCAAAATTGAGCGCCATGGTCTCTAGGCTCCTCCTGACATCTGTAGTACTAAAGATGTGACCTCTAAGGCTCCAGATGTCATCCCATGGGGAGTTGCGCACCTCCTGGGATCTATGAGTGTGCCCTAGTGATTCGATTGTTGGAATCCACTACTATGTGTCTCCAAATGTGTGCCTTGGTCTCTTATGTACTGGGTCGGAAGGGTTTCCTCTGATATGATCCGAAATACCCTTTGGAACCCAAAACGTCCCTCCTCAAGAGTTGTGCACTTCTTGGTTGTCTGATGCGCCCTGAGAGATTCCATGGTCAGAATCTAATGACTGGTGGCTCAAAAGAAGTGCCCTGGGTGGTCCTTAATTGGGTCGGAAGTCATCTACAAGAAAAACCCCAGTCTTGTGCAGCTACAACAAACTCTATCTAACCCTTGCGCCCTCACTGGTTGAGCTGCGCAATCACTGCAAAACTAAATACTCCTGAATGGCACGGTGAAATAACTAGATGGTATCTCTGATAGGCTAGCGTGTGTCTCTCAACACCGAAACCAATCAAGGTGGTGGTTTCCTCCATAAATCCAAAAAACAACAGAAGGTCGATTCTCCTCCTCTAGAAACTCTCTCAACATCAAATCATAACATAATGAGGAATTAGGTCGAACTCTTCTTATTATACCTTCCCCAATCTAATTTTTCATTGACATAACTTAAGCTTGGTGACTTATTCCTAAGTTGTGAATGATTAATTAATTATTTCACTCGAAAAACTCTTTTTCTTCTATTTCTCCGTTCACTTTGGCTTAAGTGACTTTTCCTATGTGTTTTGTCTTAATTACTCGTTTAGCCACTTATTCACCTTTATTTCTTCTTTTCCCTCCTTAATGTCACTTTTAGGTTAGACTTTGCTGACTCAAACCTCTTGAAGTGACTCTAACCTCATAATAAGGGAATCCAAAAAATGGGGACATGACAGTCCTCCCTTCCCAAAGATTGCTTGTCCTCAAGCAATTCCATTAAACCCTAACACTTCGCCAACTGAACCCAACTGAACCTGAACATGATACCTAGGTCCCAAACCCACTTGGAATATGTGAAGCATCCTCCTCTCAACTCATTTTTCTGCGAGGTACTGGCATAAAAGGTCTTTGCCTGAATGTTACTGATGGGTAGAGCAACATGGTACTGCAAAAAATCGGTCAACCCATCAACGAGTCACTCTACTAGAGAGCCACTCTCACGTATCTCAGGAGATAACTCCTAAAAGTAACACTCGACTTCCATATAAAATGATCCTGACTTCCATGACCACTCCAAGCCAAACATGGCCTCCTCCGGCTGAACTTCCTGCCACCAAAGTGAGGAGCTACAAGACCTCAGCGAATAAAGTGAAATGGTCTCCTCAAAATTGAAGCTCAATGAAAAATTTGAATGATTTCCCCCTGCAAGGATCCACTCATCTCTATCAGGCATTGCAATGTCCAACCCTGTAATGTCAGGGTCCCACGGTAATCTCAAAAATGGATCATCATGTTGACACTGCACCACTTTGGCCATGACTGTCTACCCAATGTACACATAATGGAATACCCCACTTCTAGAACCCCGTGCTAAAATACCTGTAAAGACTGGGCCTGCTATCAAGAAGCAAAATCTATAAACGTGTTCCTGTAGAACCAAAGGCTGCAATTCCACTACCATACCTGATCCTGGGTACCAAAACAGAGAACTTGTCTCACCATATAGAACGAATCCTAGCAAGCCCTCTCATGGCAATCCAAGAATGAAGTAGACTACTCACTCGCTCAACCCGATCGATCAAGAAGTGAAGCAAACTACTGACCAAATGAGTCATCGGATCCCATAGCCAATTTGGAAGTCCACCACTTCCAATTCCCCATGAATGTTGTTGTGCCATACTGATAACTGTCGGAATCCAACTAAGCCAATATATTAATCTCGGTATGCCACCAACTGATGGAAACCATATACTAGGAATCAACCATGTGCCTACTAATCCGCCATGTTACTTCCAACCCACACCAAGAAATTTGCCATCCTCACTCCTGACAATGTATGTAGGCAAATATTGTAGTTTATACACCCCTACCCAAAATGTATCATACATCACCCTCATGACCATCTCCCTAAATGTAGACTTAAAGACTAAATATGAGCCATCTCTATAGTAGATCTTGTCCTCCCTCAATCTATCTCTGTCAACCTGTGCATTATCCCCATGCCCCAAATGGTGAATCTTTGTCATATCTATAATGGCCCGGGGCTCATCCAACTGCCTCACATAATCCTCCCATGTCATTTTTTACCTGATGAGAGCATCGAGGAACAATAGCCGAAAACTCCATGATTGTATGCCCGACTGGAAAGTGTCACATACATTGGTCAATCCCAAAGGTATGACCAAGAACTCATCCCTGCACATCGATGGACTATCTGAGTAGTCACTCAAACTCCACACTACTTCCATGCCATCATACACATCCAAAGGTGTCTCCTCACCCTGATGGTCAACCCTACTCCCTCTGTCATCACATGTACTATGGTTGTTGATGATATGATCTCCAAAATCCACGTACTGCGACAACGGAGCAGAATGTCATCCACTGGAAGCTCCATGATCCATCAAGTATGCCTCTGCCCGACACTCCAATGCATCCCCATGCGCACCACTATACACCTCTACATGCCACTACATACTACTGCTCATCATTGTATGCCCATGTATGCCACTGCATACTCCTATGTCCTTCAGTATCATCCTGTATCTTGGATGTACCACTTTGTTAATCAATCCATGAATATCAACTGGCCCTGGATCATGTATAGACGTTTCCTCATCATGGATTTCAACTAACCCTGGATCCCAAATGGATGTGTCCTCACCCGAAATGTACCTGTCTCCACAATCCATGAGTGTATGCTCGATTTTCTCATCGTGAGAGATCAGGGAGATCACCAAAGGTGGTGGCTCCTGCAACACAGGTGCACCCTCAAAAATCTTTGTGTCATATCTCCCTACAGTCACTTCTAAGTATGAATATCCCTCATGCTCACCCATCACATGAGGCTCCTCCATTGATTTGACAATGTCACTGATAACCTCCTAAGAGAAGGCTGATGTATATGACTGAATGTCTACTGAAATGGATGAAAGAGATGCCTGATTCAACTCCTTCCAAAGTTGCTCTACCCATAACTTAGATTTTTGAAGAACCATTTGTGTGCTCTCCAAGGAGTCTTGTGTGTTCACGATCTCACGGGTAAGTCTGTCTACCTCATGCTCTTTCCCATCCAACGTACCTTGGTACACACCACTCATTGTGAGAAGATAATCCCTATCTGCGAGAAGGTGTAGGTAGTTAGATCTAGTCACTACCATGGCCTCCTTGAGTGTAATGAAATCCACAAGGGAAATATCTCCTCCCAAGTTGTCATGCGCCATAGTGGTCGTCCAACAAAAATAAGCCACCAATGTGTGTGTCGTCGAGGTGTCTCATGGATGCCACAATCATGTCCTCGTGAACCTTCAGTTGCCCTATCAAATGGTGTGACTCACATGAACAAACATCCACATCATGTTGAAGTGCTACCTCGTGACTCATGCTCCCAAGGTCAACTGTGGAATCCTCATCAGAGTACTCCCCAACATATGTTGTACCTCTCTACCCAACATCATTCAAAAACACCTCCTGATAAATGAGATCCATATCAATAGGTGACCCATGTGAACAAACCTCCTCAAAACCAACTACCTCTCTCTCATCTCTGAGAAATGAGGTCAACCTCACAAGGTACTAATCTGCTTCCAACTCCTATTCATGCACATCTCCATCATCATGAGCATCACTAATAAGGTATGATGTGGAATCATCAACATCAGTTGAGGGGGACACTTCACCATATGCACCCTCAACCTTTTTCCTTGGCACCTTCCTCTTCTTGTCCACTGATACTTGGGGTTCATACCACTCAATATGTTTGATGGTGCAAAAATCCTTGAATGCAGTTATGGAAACTCATGACAACTGCTGCAAACACTGGAAAACTTGCCCTAGTGACTATACTCGACAAAATGGACTAGAAATTGTCCCAAACTGAATGCCCTTGTCTCTAGGATCCTCCTGGCATCTGTCGGATTGAATATCTGACCTCTGAGGCTCCATATTCATCCCCTAGGGGGTTGCACACCTCCTGGGCTCTATGAGTGTGCCCTAGTGATTCCATTGTCGAAATCCACTGCTATATGTATCGAAATGTGCGCTCTAGTATCCTGTGTACTGGGTCAGAAGTGTTTCCTCTGATCTGATCTGGAATACCCTATGGAACCCCAAACATCCCTCCTCAAGAGTTGCGCACTTACTAACTGTATGATGCGCCCTGAGAGATTCCACCATCGTAATCTGATGACTGGTGGCTCAAAAGAAGCACCCTAGCTAGTACTCAAATGGGTCGGAAGGAATCTGCAAGATAAACCCTAGTCTTGTGAAAATACAACAAACCCTCTCTAACCCTTGCGCCCTCACTGGCTAAGTTGCGCAATCACTGCAAAATTGAATACTCTTGAATGGCACAATGAAATACATGGATGGTATCTCTGATAGGCTAGGGTGTGTCTCAACACTGAAACCAATCAAGGTGGTGGTTTCCTCAAAAAATCCACAAAACATAAGGTTGTTTCTCCTCCTCTGGAAACTCTCTCAACATCAAATCATAACATAATGAGAAATTAGGTCGAATTCCTCTTCTTATACCTTCCCCGATCTAATTTTTTGTTGACATAACTTAAGCTTGGTGACTTATTCCTAAGTTGTGAATGATTAATTAATTAAGTAACTTGAAAACCCCTTTTTATTTTATTTCTCCGTTCACTTTGGCTTAAGTGACTTTTCCTATGCTTTTTGGCTTAATTACTCATTTAGCCACTTATTCACCCTTATTTCTTCTTTTCCCTCCTTAATGTCACTTTTAGGTTAGACTTTGTTGACTCAAACCTCCTGAAGTGACTCTAACCTTATAATAAGGGAATCCAAAAAATGGGGACATGACAGATATCTCATAGATTTGTTTCGTTTTTGTAGAAGCATCTTGCTTTGTATACATTTATTTCTTTTGTGTATATTGGAATAATTGGGATTGGATAATCTTTAGGCACTGGTCTAATTCTTGTTTTGTTAAGTAAAAGGTTTGCTTGTCATTGAAATATTGCATCTGCATGATTGCTTGTCATTGGGTTGGGTCTCCCTAATCAATAAATCAATTAACTCCTAGAACTTAAATAAAAACTTCACATAGTTTAATAGGATCTACCCCCCTTGGCTTCCCTAGGAGTGAGCCTAGACGAAAGGAGTCTATACCGAGGTGACAATGGGTCTAGACTTAGGTGTGTGCCTCCAAGGACACATCAAGTGGGTTGGAGACTTCTCCACACTTGTAGGTGTGTATTAGGATGGCAACAAGCACCAACCTACAAACAAGTACCAACCTGTAAATGAAAGACGACATCAATCCTCTGTAGGCACCAACCTACAAACCAAGCACCAACCTGGAAACAAGCACTAACTTACAAATGAAAGAGGACACCAATACTCTGTAGGCACCAATCTACAAACCATGCACCAACATGGATGATCTGAAATTCCTTTAAAAAATAATTCTGCCTGAAATGGACCTTAAGCCACAACAAATCGCTTCACGAAATATTCGATCCTCTTTTCTTCTCCACGAGGTTCATGAGATATGAACTTTGCTTCAATTCCTCGTTGTTTCAGATCCTCCCCTTTCACACCCACTAGCTCAACCAAGGGATCATTATTTATAGAGCTCGTGTACTCAACCATTTGTCCACATACAAAGGCATGCTCATCAAGTTGGCTCCGAGTCCCTTTGCCTCTTCCTCAAAATCGAGCCCTAACACTTTTCATTTCACATGATTTGGTTCACTAGTCCTCGACACTCAACGGTTGTCTGATCATTTCTCCGTTTGATCTCGTCCATCAATCTGCAATCGCGTTTATCGGGACAATCGGGGTGCCTGTCGAACCCCCGAGACCTCAACACTCATCCATCGTTAGATCCGGATTTCCATTTAAATCTATGATCGTATTTGTCAGGACCACTAGGCCTATCGGACCCTTGGGGCCTTATCACTCAACAACCATCAGATTTAGATCTTCCTTCAATCTCCATCGTTTATTTGTGATCATGTCATAGGGACCACAATAAGTCTGAAACACTCAGTGCTCTTTCAATCATTGGATCGTTGATCAACGATTGTCGTTGGTTCTCAAAGTTCTTCTTGTCGGAGTCCGCTCGTAGAATTTACTCTGACCATGTCCTCTTCAATGAACTATACTACATGCCTTTTCGGACCCCAAATGACCAAACAACCTCCATTGTCGATCGTTCAAGATCTACGATAACGCTCGTTAGACTTCGTTTCCACTACGCCAGGTTTTCGTCAGATGACTTGTACGTATCTTCCATGTGTATGCCACGTGTCTCACTCATAGTCATGGATCCCACTGCCATGTGTCCTCTTCACAATCCCTGACATCAACTCATCACATGCCTATGCAAACCGCCACGTGTCCTTTTCAAAGTCATCAATCTATTTCACTTCGAATAGATCCCAGTCGTTGATCGAAATGAATGGACAGATCTGTTGGCATGTAAATCAAGGCATGATGGAATATTCTTCGATGCTTTTTCTTCAGAGTGTAAATAAAAGGTTGAAATATTTCACTCCAATAGGAGCGGCTGCGAGAGAGAATATTCTTCAATACCTTTACTTTGACCAATAAGATGTCGGCATGTGTCCCTATCGTGGCCGCTGGTGTATGCCACTCAAATATGACATGGTTTCTTAGATGGATTCCATGTGGATCTATCATGGCACTGATGTGGCTACTTACGCTGATGTGGCACTAACGTTATGCTGATGTCATCACTTGCTTCAACTCTTCTTCGTACACTTTGTTGACTTAGCACTTTGACACGTAGCCACCTATGGACGAAGCATCAAGGAATATTTCATTTTTTATATTGTCGGAGCTCATCCATCGACGTTCACAAGATTGGGTAAGTTTCACAACTTCGATAAGAGGGGTATTGAAGAATATTCCATTTCAATACCATTATTTCGAAGCACAAATTTCTCTGTCAACGTTATGGCTCCAAATACTTAACTCCAAAAGATGGACTCTAAATGAAAGTTGACGTTGGTTGTCGATCTGGATAGAGATCTAATCTGCATACGAACGGAGACTTTGGGCATTATAGTTGACAGTCACGATCGACTGTAAATTTTGATCCAACGGTCACGGTTGTTCGACTGTGTAACTTTGATAGACTACATCAACAACCACAATCTCTTCTAATCTAATCTCAACCGTCCAAACCTTTAGACACATAAACAACGTCTCGGTTCGATGAATCTATGGCCACGGTTGATTCTTTATCTTGATCTGATGGTTCTTGTTCCTCCACACTTGCAATGGGAATTCGACTCTCTATCCACCTGCAAAGACTATTCAACAAAGTCTGATTTACTATCAATGTAGGTGCACCGATCTCTTCGATGATCGATGATCAAGGAACGATCTTCTATCCTCCTTCCTCGACCAAGGGTTCTCACGATTAAGCAAGGTCTGATTTACTATCGATGTAGGATCATCGATATCTTCAATGATCGATGGTCAAGGAACGATCTATCCTCCTTCCTCGACTAAGGGTTCTTTTGCAACCAATATTTAAGAGTCCATTGTCATCCTTTCACAAACAACTTGTCATCAATGCCATTGTCAAGTAATCAGTCAAACAAACTCCCCCTACAATGTTGACATCAATGACACAAATTGTCCAACAAGATTTGGGTAACTAGAGGGTTATCCATTGTCACCTCACCAACTCCCCTCTACTCTTCAGACCGGCTCTCTTCCAGCTCAAGGGAGGCTTCCCTAAATAGGATTGTTGAAGAATAAAACTATGAAGTGCAAGGTGATGTGAAGAGTAATTTCCAACAAAACAAGGTTATAAGAGTTGCATAAATAAACTTGATGGTAGGGTTGGGGATTAGTGCCTTATCCATTAGGTGAATGGAATCACAACAAATCTCACATGGGAGGTTGTTCAGAAGATGTTGTTGAAATATTGTAGCGAGAACGGTGCCTTGGCTTAGGAAAGATGGCATGCAAGCCAAAGACAAATGGATTAATGTTTCTCAAATTCATTTAAATTTTTCTTAAGTTCAACTTAGGAAAATGTGATTAATTAATATGATTAGTGTCATTTAAATATTTCCTAAGTTGAAACTTAGGAAATGACAATTATTAATTATTATTCGTTACCTCTCTGTGAGAAGCKTCTTTGATCTTACCCAAAAGTCAAAGTTAGTTTCAGATTATATCGTAGCCATTGATTTGACACGTTGGGGATTTAATCTCCACCATTGAATCAACTAGCTAGACATTTATAAGTAGAGGGGGTGGCTTGAGGATACGCATCGACTCATTGAGTGAGTGTGGCACCGAGGGTTCAACTGCATATTCAAAGTGATCCAGGGAGAATTCTTGGAAAAGTAAGGAGGTCGAGAGGGAGATTGGAAGGCACCTTGCCTTCATTTCCAGCAAGATCCATGAGCTAGGGCGTGTGAGAGGGGTCGAGTCTCTTCATCCTAGGGTCGTATCCGTTGAAGAGGTCGTGAGAGGAGGTGTTGAAGGGCCAAGTTTGGGGTGTTGTTGCAGCTAAAAAGGAGAGAGAGTTCGGACGCAACCTACCCAACCCAAACCAAGCCAGAATGTGGGGGTTGTGTGCTCCTACAACCATACAATAGCCACTAGGTACGCAAACAACAAATCCGTGAGGAGGAGACCGAGACTAAGAGAGCCATAAGTTCACATCCAAGCATACTTTTCTCTGTGGATGACATTGCCAGGTTTGGCACAGATTGTAATCACTTTTTGAATATTGTTGAAGCTGAATAAGACCCTCATTTGTTGGTTTTCCTCGGAGTTAGGGTTTCTAGGGTATTTCTGGTGTCTCTAAATTTGTGATTGGTTTCTATATTTTCCATTGTGTATTGCAAGGTTATTTAACTCAATGTATTTTTGTTTCATAGTTCATAATCATATCTGTGTATTGTTGTTTTGTTTCTGGGTATAAAAAATTATTGGATGCAAAAATTAGTTTGTTGAGTTTAAAGAAAAATAACAGATGGGAAAGAGACAATGTGGCTGGAAAGTACAAGCTCAAAGTGCTCTTCTCCTTGCTTCCCTATGTTGCAGAAATATGGCTAGGGAAGTTACATATGTAGACAACATCCAATGCTAGGGGATATTGCGGCCATTAGGAATCATGTCAATGTGCATTCATCCATAAGTAGAGAAAGAGATACAATCATGAACAAAATTCCAATGACAACCTGAAACGAGAATGGAAGGAGTATATCGAGCCCCTACTCCTTAAGCATATGTCAAAGCAATTTTAGCATAACAACAATCGCAATGAAAGTATGAAAGACAACGTCACCCACAAGACCACTGTGTATTGCCTCCGAACACATCCAAAATATTGCATTCAGCTCCAAGGGAGGGAGTCGTCCCAAATCCAACCATGCCTAAGAAGGGAGAGAGTTTCTCTTTCTATAGTCTCTAGCTCGACCTTTTACAATAAAAAAATATGTATCCCCTTGATTCTAGAAGATGTTGGAAGTATACAACTCTTCAAAAGAGCCTTCAAGGAAAATGGCCCACCTTTGTSATACCCCACTGACTTGGTACATTCAAGGTACARTTCGGCTAAGCTAAATGGGCCCCCTTTAAAGAACTATATAGCACCCCTCCAACATTATCTTGGGCCCACGCTCAGTGATATTTGCAAAACATCATCAACTCGAAAAGAAAGAAGGATCCCCCATGTTGAATGGTATAACGTTATCATCCACGTACATATAATAAAGTTGATGGCCAAAACATATAATGTATAATTTAGTAAATCCACCAACTGTGACTGAATTTCCATACTTNAAGGAGAGAAGGTTCGAACGCAACCTACCCAACCCAAACCAAGCCAGAATGTGGGGGTCGTGTGCTCCTCCAACCATACAATAGCCATTGGGTACGCAAACAACAGATCTGTGAGGAGGAGGCCGAGACTAAGAGAGCCATAAGCTCACATCCAAGCATAATTTTCTCAGTGGAGGACACTGCCAGGTTTGGCACAGATTGTAATCATTTTCTAAATATTGTTGAAGCTGAATAAGACCCTCATTTGTTGGTTTTCCTCGGAGTTGGGGTTTCCAGGGTATTTCTGGTGTCTCTAAATCTATGTGATTGGTTTCTATATTTTCCACTGTGTATTGCAAGGTTATTTAACTCAGTGTATTTCTGTTTCATAGTTCATAATCATATATGTGTATTGTTGTTTTGTTTCTGGGTATAAAAAATTATTGGATGCAGAAATTAGTTTGTTGAGTTTAAAGAAAAATAACAGATGGGAAAGAGACAATGTGGCTGAAAAGTACAAGCTCAAAGTGCTCTTCTCCTTGCTTCCCTATGTTGCAGAAATATGGCTAGGGAAGTTACATATGTAGACAACATCCAATGCTTGGGGAGATTGCGGCCATCAAAAATCATGTTAATGTGCATTCATCCATAAGCAGAGAAAGAGATACAATCATGAACAAAATTCCAAATGACAACCTGAAACGGGAATGGAAGGAGTATACCGAGCCCCTGCTCCTTAAGCATATTTCAAAGCAATTTTAGCAAAACAACAATCGCAATGAAAGTATAAAAGACAACGTCACCCACAAGACCATTGTGTAGTGCCTTCGAGCACATCCAAAATATTGCATTCATCTCCAAGGGAGGGAGTCCTCCCAAATCCAACCATGCCTAAGAAGGGAGAGAGTTGCTCTTTTTATAGTCTCTAGCTCGACCTTTTACAATAAAAAAATATGTATCCCCTTGATTCTAGAAGATGTTGGAAGTATACAACTCTTCAAAAGAGCCTTCAAGGAAAATGGCCCACCTTTGTSATACCCCACTGACTTGGTACATTCAAGGTACAATTCGGCTAAGCTAAATGGGCCCCCTTTAAAGAACTATATAGCACCCCTCCAACATTATCTTGGGCCCACGCTCAGTGATATTTGCAAAACATCATCAACTCGGAAAGAAAGAAGGAGCCCCCATATTGAATGGTATAACGTTATCATCCACGTACATATAATAAAGTTGATGGCCAAAACATATAATGTATAATTTAGTAAATCCACCAACTGTGACTGAATTTCCATACTTTGGCTTGGNTTCCAATGACAACCTGAAACGGGAATGGAAGGAGTATACCGAGCCCCTACTCCTTAAGCATATGTCAAAGCAATTTTAGCAAAACAACAATCGCAATGAAAGTATGAAAGACAACATCACCCACAAGACCACTGTGTAGTGCCTCCGAGCACATCCAAAATATTGCATTCAGCTCCAGGGGAGGGAGTCCTCCCAAATCCAACCATGCCTACGAAGGGAGAGAGTTGCTCTTTTTATAGTCTCTAGCTCGACCTTTTACAATAAAAAAATATGTATCCCCTTGATTCTAGAAGATGTTGGAAGTATACAACTCTTCAAAAGAGCCTTCAAGGAAAATAGCCCACCTTTGTGATACCCCACTGACTTGGTACATTCAAGGTACAGTTCGGCTAAGCTAAATGGGCCCCCTTTAAAGAACTATATAGCACCCCTCCAACATTATCTTGGGCCCACGCTCAGTGATATTTGCAAAACATCATCAACTCGAAAAGAAAGAAGGAGCCCCCATGTTGAATGGTATAACGTTATCATCCACGTACATATAATAAAGTTGACGGCCAAAACATATAATGTATAATTTAGTAAATCCACCAACTGTGACTGAATTTCCATACTTCGGCTTGGCTCATGTGTGAAAACAACTTAAAAAACTTTTAATTCATGGTCAAATGAGAGGTTGGTTGTCTTGTAGAACAATACGTGGACACTGCTAACAAATGTTCCAACTGACTCATAATCGGCCCATAACACATTGGATGGGTAGCTTCATTAAAAGTGTCTTATTAGTCAGCTTCATTAAAAGCGCCTTATTAGTCCCTACCAAGAGACTATAGCAATGAGTTTGCTATTGATTTGACATTAATTTTCCTTTTATTTTAAATTTGTATGTGAATTGTAATGTTTAACTTATGAAAACAAATATATATTTTTTGACAAAATAAAAATATTTGTTTTTTTCATCTTTGATTGGCTAATATATTTCAAGTCTTATTGTTGCTTTCACTTATTTCAATATTTGAAATTAATTACATAATCAATAAACTTTGTTATKCTTTTAAACTATWCTTTTATTTAGCAYTAAATAAATGATRTTAAGAYTCATATATCTATACAAGAGATTCTAATTGGATGTATAAGTATTCCTTGTCTACATCATAGTCATTAAAAGTCAAATCTAACATATATGGTAAACTTATCACACCACCACAATAAAGTACATTTCCCACTATGGATCTTCCTATCCCAATATGGATCTTTGTATCCAAACATGATTGGTCGATCCCAAGAAGCATATTAGGTAAGGCGTTGGCTAACTATTCTACGAAATGGTTTTTTCGTCGAAATCCGGCAATATAAATTCACATGGATCACTATTTTTTGTTGTTCAAAATCCATTTCTAAATGCAAAAATGGATTCAACATGCTAAAAAACTCCCAGGCACTCGGATTCTACATAAATAATCACTTAAATCTACGAATCCAACAATTTCTCGCCGAATTTCGGACAAATATCCCCGAAAAAAAATCTTCATTTAATAGAATCTTTAGCCTACGACTATTAGGTAGTCCCAACACATAGATTAAACGGTCGATGCATTTTTTTATCACTGGCGTTTAAAATGACCCGATTCACCAGTCTAGCAATATAGAAGTGTTCGGGTGAAGATGAACACATATGATCCCCATTTATGCCCGGTTCACAAAACCAAATAGTTATATCTCATCTACGTATGCTTCATAAAAGAGTGTTTCATCCGATTAAATTCGATTGGCATAGGAAGTAGTAAACTAGTGGTACTACAGATGTATTAATTTTATCCATTCCAGAACTAAAATAAAGAAATATAAAAAGTTGTAACATGATATGACAAATAATAATTTCCAGCTTTAGCTTTGTAAAAAGTGGAAAACGAAGGTGATGTTTTGTGTTTTATAAACATCAATTTTAGTAATACAATATTATGTAATGTAATAAATATTATATAAATTAAAATGTATATTATAAAATTTGAAATGTTTAATATTTTTTTTAATTCTTTTTCCATTAATTTTGGTAATATATTATGCAATATAATAAATATTATATAAATTAAAATATATATTATAAAATTTGAAATGTTATTTTTTTTTAAATTTGATTAGCATTTGGCTCGTTTAAAGAAATTTAAGTTAATCCCAAAACTATACAAAATTTAGGTTTAATCCCAAAACTATACGACAACCATACTAAAGTAAAAACATGGTAAGAGATCTTGTCCAATATTGCTTATATTGTTTATGACAAATCTATCTTGTGTCATCATGGAGCAACACGTCTTCCTCCATCCCTTGTGAGTCGATGTCAAATTCTTTGAATTTAAATTTTTTGACGTTGTAATTGTCTGTGTTAATTTTTCTCATTTAAATAACAAAACCCCCCCAAAAAAATTAATTTCTTTTAAGATTATGAAACTAGCCTATTTATTAGCATATTGTTCATGTTTCACCATAATCATTATCATCAATCTACTTGAGAGGGACTAAGCTGCCATACAACCCTCATTTAGATATGTAATCGTTGTTCAAATCATTCGATGAAAAGTGACCCAATAAAACATTCCAACGAGTCGATTATTCACATACCAGCTCAGCTGAAAATTTTGTCCATGTCATATAATCCCACGGTTGCTCAGAATGCCGTTGGAGGGGTCAAACTAAAACAACACCTGATACGATACATGCGACCTATACCCACGACCTCACTTCAGGGAGCAGCTACATGGTATTCACTCATATGGCATACCACGAACTCATGCCCATGGTTGTGGCTTTGTTTTTGAGCACCCACGGAACATGGTGGCTCCACGACTAGTCAATGGGCTAATG
>JZKD02S1792614.1:0-12909 GCA_000966675.3 Picea glauca | reverse complement strand
TCAAGACATTTAATTAGGGTTGAATGCATTATTTGAGGAAAGGATTGACAAGGCTATTCTAATAGTTAAATTTGATGATGTTGAAGATGAGCTCCTCCACCCACCAAAGTGTATAGATTGTTGTGATACAAATGATGATTTAAACAGATTCTTCGGCCCCTTAGAATATCAAGAAAACATCTTGTTCAAAAGCCAAGGATCAAGATAAATGCAAATTCTTATTTTGGAATAGTTACAACATGCAATATAAAGAAGGGGTAAAAAATAAAATATATCAAGCAATAGGTGATGATTTACCCCCAGCACCTGAGACATATGAGGATGGGAATCACCTTTTAATAGAAGATATAGTTGAGATAGATATGGGAATAGAAACACAACCAAGGATTCTACCACTTTGGAGCAAGTTTGAATGAACAAGAAAGAGAAGAAATGACTAAGCGATTGCAAGAGTATAAAGATGTGTTCCATCCTTTCCACCTCTAAGTTGAGCTCTCGCAAGACTTGGAAGTAGGAGATGGTATCTTGTTTCTAAGCAAGGGAGAGGACCCTTTATATAATTCTAGCTAGTCTTGGATCTTTGGGAAATTTTCATTCGTTATGGATATTATGATGGTGGATGAATACCCTACTATCGTCGCCTCTTGAATTAAATATTTTGTGAGTACCATGACTACTTTGAAAGCAACTAGTGCCTCCACTTCATTGTTAGAGGCAATGAAAAGACCCCAAGCTAGTTCAATTCCTAAGATTTGATCCCTCTCGGTGCTTGATAGATCCAAGGGTAAGATGGATCTAATTTACTGTCCTTTGAGGATCGAAAAATAGATTCGGGGTTAAGATGGATCTAATTTATTATTCTTTGAGGGAAAAGTATTGGGAGGTGTAACCTAGATGTTAGTTTTAGGGAAAAATAGCAAACAGTGATATCTTTTTATAAATTTGTTCCCTAATACAGCAAGATCAACACTTAAGACATATAGACAGTATGCAAAAGTAGGTCAGCACTTTAAAAAAATAACTGAAGCAAACTAAATCTAAATAGTAAAACAAAATTTCTGAGTGCAGAAAAATAACTCTTAACTTACCTCTACCTATCACATGATGATGTGTCCTCTTTGATATGCTCAGAAACATATTTTAAAATTCATGGATCAAAACTCCATGGTTTTGATCTCTGCTATGAAGATAGTTAGACAGTTTGCCAAGGGGAGGACTTCAAACAGAGATGATACAAACACCCACAGTAAGCTGTCAAAAACTGGACTGTAATACAAACCCTTCAAACCAAGAAGGTACCAGCCAAATAGAATAGCAAGAGAGAAACCCTTCAAACCAAGAAGGTACCAGCCAAATAGGACAGCAAGAGAGAAACCCTTCAAGAAGAAAAAAAATCAACAAAAGGGAAGGCAAAGTGCACCAGCAAACAAGAGGAGGAGCCAACAAAATGGCACTCTTAACATAGTGAAAGTAGACCACTAAACCCCTCAGCATGCACAGCAGCAGCCCACAATGCACCCAAAAAGGAGGGCCACAACAGCTACAACAAACAGTGGCTCCTCTAACCAAACAAGGAACAATCCACTGAGGTTTTGGTGAAGCCGTACGACAGCCACAGTCAAGAAGCAATCACAGGAAGGTCCGCAGGTGTCAACAGTGGCCAACAGAAGGTGCACGGCATCCACATACAGCCAAGAAGATCTGTAGTATCTCCCAACCAACAAGCTAGGACTAGACTGAAAAAACTGTCCAATCAAATACCTCAAACTGAAAGTGAAAATCCACTAGGAAAGCCATACCACAAATAAAGAAACCAATCTGAGGTAGTCGCAGCAAGTTGAGGAGAGTGAGTGTAAGTTAATAGGCTAGAGAAAGGGTTTCTTTTATAGCTAAGGTAAGGGGGGGTTAGATCTAGAATAAAAATAATTAAATAATAACATTTTAATTAATAATAAAATTATTAATTAAAAGTCAAAATAAGTCAAAGTGACTTTATAAAAACCCAACACAAAGACAAATAAGAAGGTAATAAAGGGGGAATCATAAGACAAGGTCAAGGGGGTCCTCAATGGMAAAACATGTCCACATAAGTCTCATAATGGCTTATAAACTTTTATCATCACTGCATAAGAGGGTACATCAACAATGTGGTCATGTCCATCTTCATAGGCACTCCTAGGTCTCATGGACCATCCCTTGAGAGAGGAAGAGGATCACACATCAACACATATTGGTATTTCACCAAGATCTACCTGGTCAAAGACCAGGTTTCTCCAGAACACATCTGGGGGCCCTAGAACACATCTATGGTCTTATCCACCAAGGGACAAGACCAAGGATCAACCCATGCATTAAGAAAGGGTTCCCTAGAACACATCAAGGGGCCCTAGACTCATTTTGGGACTTATATCAACCACCAAGGAACATATCCAAGGATCAATCCAAGCATCGGGCAAGGATTCCCTGGAACACATTCAGGGGCCCTAGACACATCTAGGGACTTACATCAACCACCAAGGAACATATCCAAGGATCAACCCAAGCACTGGGCAAGGATTCCTTGGAACACATCCAGGGGCCCTAGACACATCTAGAGACTTACTGCTTGGTCCTAGACCAAAAACCCCAGTCATATACTGGGGGCCCTCACTGGGGTCTTTTGCCATGGCTCTCACTGCTTGGTCTCATACCAAGAAACCCCAGGAGTGTGTTGGAGGCCCTAGTCCACAGCTAGGGTCTTATGCCATCCTCCAGGAGAATGGCTCTTCCAGCTGCACTAATTTTAACAAAAGAAGACCACACAGCTACTGACATAGTTGCTCCTCAAATGCTAAACCCTAATTTTCTAGGGATCCTACTCCCCTAGTAGTTCCCAACAACAAGGGGAGAAACTCTAACCCTTCCTCCTCCTCCTAGGATGATGCCTTATCCTTCAAACCTTTGGTTACTGCAACAAGCAAGAAGATGGCTCCCAACAAATTGATCCCAATGAGATTTGTGAGGAAACCATACTAGATACCTTTTGTCAATCTATCGTTGTTGGGTCTTAAAAAGAAAGCTTCCATCTCTCATATCCAAAGAACAAGGTAGTTTTGTAAGGGGAATATAGATCTTCGACAATATCATTTTGATTAAAGAAGCCATGCATTCAAGCTTCACGGCCCAAGAGAAAGTCTACAGATTGTAGAATTGGAAATGGTGAATGCATTTGATAGAGTTTGTCATAACTTCTTAACTATAGTATTTAAAAATTTGGCTTCAATAAGGAGTTTTTGGATTGAATTCTGGCTTTGCATAGATTTCCCATGTATTTCCCTCTCATGAATAGGAGATTGGTCCCTTTCCTCCAACGAACAATAGGCCTGCATCAAGAACACAACTTGATGCAGCCCCCCTCCCCTTCCGGATTTCTGTGACCTCCCGGTCTCTAGATATTTTTACTTTTGAGTCAGATTGACTCTTCAGGATCCTAATCGAACCCAGATCAATTATACATAGGCCCCTTTTCTCCTTTAGGCGCAGTACCTGTGATACCTACACCCTCTGGCTGCGTGTTCTAGCGCTCTTCAATTTGTGAGCGCTAGCTCCTCTTCACTAGCCCCTTCCTTCATATGTCCCTGGGTTGTGCCCTTGTGCTAATGCGCGATTGCAGGCGCGGGTAAGAGTGGTTTCAAACCAACCCTCTTTTCGCCCCAGAATCCTCCTCGTGCTACCATGTATCCCTTCACTAAAACAATGGTCAAAATTGCGGCCCGCTCAAGGAATATTATCGTTCGAGCATGTCCTGGCCCCGCAATCCCTTCTATTCGTCGATTTTCTACCTCTCGATGCTGCCTCATGATCAATAGCTTCTATCGAATCTCATGTTCCCCTCTTCTTTCCTCCTTCCACACGTCTCCCTAGATCTCTACGATCTATCAACATGTAACTCCCCTCTGGATCAACAGTTGTCATTGACTCCACCTTTCCGGCCTTCGAGAGTTTCAATTGAGTCTCAAACTCCACTCTCCTCTCTCTGGCAATCTCCCGGAGTGAGAGATTTGTTGCCACCTATCTCCTTGGATCTACGACCAAGATCTCCTCCGTGAGTCCGGCCTTCGGGAATCTCAATTCTCAAATCCTTGCCCCTGTTGACTGGTTATCTTCCGGAGTGGAAGATCTGTTGATACGTATCCTCCCCAATCAACGTTCGTGCTCCCGCTTTAGGACTTTGGCCTTTCCGATCATATCAACGGTCCTGCGACTCCCTCCTCGATCAACAATCGAGATCTGCTCCGGGTCTTCGGACCTTTTCCCCTCTGCTTTATTCCAAAGTTCTAGATCTAACGACGCGTGTCCTCCTTCACATCGATGACTCTCGTCGGTTCCAGGACTTCGGCCTTCAGCGATCTCAAATCTCAACAAACACAAACCTCCAGAGTGAATCCTTCCAGAGTTCACGATCTGTTGACACCTGTCCAACTCAGATCAACAGCTATCATCCGCTTCGGCTATTCGGGCTTCGGCGATGTCAAAACTTGAACTTCTCCTTCGATTTTCTCCCAGGGTTCACGATCTTTCGCCACATACCCTTTCTAGATATGACGGTCCAGATTTACTTCAGGTCTTCGAGTTTCGGCTATTTCAATTCTCAAACTGAAACTCTAGTGTAACTTTCCCCGGAGCTCGGGATCTAGTGACAAGTGTCCCCTCGCAGATCGACGGCTCTCGGCTCTTCGATTGTTCGTCCTTCGGATGTTTCAACACTTCAACCTCCTCCTTCCCCTGGATCTTTTCGACCCGTTGACACGTATTCCCTCTAGATCCAATGGTCCAGATTTGTTTCGGCCCTTTGGCTCTCCGCACTTCGAGAATCTCAAGTTTCAAACTTTCCTCCTCCAGGACACACAATATCTGACGACTTAGATTCGCCTGATCGATCAATGACTAAGATTTCTCTTCAAGCTTCCGACTCTCCGGGCTTCAGAAATCTCAAGTCTCAAACCTTGAGAGATTCTCTCTCCTCTGCATGTGAGTGTAAAGACTCGTGCACCTTCCTCTGATCAGATGACTGTCGATCCTTCATGCTCAGATCCAATGGATGGGATCCGTTCTTTCCTCCTCCTGAGATTTAGACTTCTCCTGACTTGGAAGACTAAGTCCACGTCCAAAGATCTCAGCCTCTGAAATTTCTCCTGTGAACCCAACTCTTGGTCCCGCTTCCCTCTTGCAGTGTTATCTCTCCTTTGAGATTTCGGACTTAGAATAAGTCTGAATCCTACGCATTCTCTGCGTTATCCCTTCTAAGCTTAACCTCTTCAAAGGTTTCTATCCCCCACGCACTCCTTTCGTTTCTAGGATTTTGTCAAACTCAGATCCGAAGGATTTCTTTAAAAGAAATTCTTCTCGCCCTCCTGGCGTTCTCCTTGCTCGATGCACACCTTGCAGAGCTTCTCCTCATAGAGTGTTCAAAAAATTTGTTTCTCCCCAAACTCAACACAAAGTTCTTCCTGTGCACTCTTGCACTCGCTTGATGCCCCCTGGCAGAGCTCTACAGAGTTCTCAATAACTATGTCTCTTTGTGCTTTCTCTGCACAGTTCCTCCTCTAAGGTATTCAGTAACCTTGAGGTTCCTCTTGAGTTTGTGANTCTTAAAAAGAAAGCTTCCATCTCTCATCTCCAAAGAACAAGGTAGTTTTGTAAGGGGAATATAGATCTCCAACAATATCATTTTGATTAAAGAAGCCATGCATTCAAGCTTCACGGCCCAAGAGAAAGTCTACATATTGTAGAATTGGAAATGGTGAATGCATTTGATAGAGTTTGTCATAACTTCTTAACTATAGTATTTAAAAATTTGGCTTCGATAAGGAGTTTGTGGATTGAATTCTGGCTTTGCATAGATTGCCCATGTATTTCCCTCTCATGAATGGGAGATTGGTCCCTTTCCTCCAACGGACAATAGGCCTGCATCAAGAACACAACTTGATGCAGCCCCCCTCCCCTTCCGGATTTCTGCGACCTCCCGGTCTCTGGATCTTTTTACTTTTGAGTCGGATTGACTCTTCGGGCTCCTAATCGAACCCAGATCAATTATACATAGGCCCCTTTTCTCCTTTAGGCGCAGTACCTGTGATACCTACACCCTCTGGCTACGTGTTCTGGCGCTCTTCAATTTGCGAGCGCTAGCTCCTCTTCACTAGCCCCTTCCTTCATATGTCCCTGGGTTGTGCCCTTGTGCTAATGCGCGATTGCAGGCGCGGGTAAGAGTGGTTTCAAACCAACCCATTTTTCGCCCCGGAATCCTCCTCGTGGTGCCACGTATCCCTTCACTAAAACAGTGGTCGAAATTGCGACCCGCTCAAGGAATATTATCGTTCGAGCATGTCCTGGCCCCGCAATCCCTTCTATCTGTCGATTTTCTACCTCTCGACGCTGCCTCACGATCAATAGCTGCTATCGAATCTCCTGTTCCGCTCTTCTTTCCTTCTTCCACACGTCTCCCTAGATCTCTATGATCTGTCGACATGTAACTCCCCTCTGGATCAATAGTTGTCGTTGACTCCACCTTTCCGGCCTTCGGGAGTTTCAACTCTCAAACTCCACTCTCCTCTCTCTGGCAATCTCCCGGAGTGAGAGATCTGTTGCCACCTATCTCCTTGGATCTACGACCAGGATCTCCTCCGTGAGTCCGGCCTTCGGGAATCTCAATTCTCAAATCCTCGCCCCTATTGACTGGTTATCTTCCGGAGTGGAAGATCTGCTGATACGTATCCTCCCCAATCAACGGTCGTGCTCCCGCTTCAGGACTTTAGCCTTTCCGATCAGAGCAACGGTCCTGCGACTCCCTCCTCGATCAACAATCGAGATCTGCTCCAGGTCTTCGGACCTTTTCCCCTCCGCTTTCTTCCAAAGTTCTAGATCTAGTGACGTGTGTCCTCCTTCGCATCGACGACTCTCATCGGTTCCGGGACTTCGGCCTTCGGTGATTTCAAATCTCAACAAACACAAACCTCCGGAGTGAATCCTTCCGGAGTTCACGATCTGGTGACACCTGTCCAACTCAGATCAACGGCTATCATCCGCTTCGTCTATTCGAGCTTCGGCAATGTCAAACCTTGAACTTCTCCTTCGCTTTTCTCCCGGGGTTCACGATCTTTCGCCACGTACCCTTTCTAGATCTGACGGTCCAGATTTACTTCAGGTCTTCGAGTTTCAGCTATTTCAATTCTCAAACTGAAACTCCATTGTAACTTTCCTCGGAGCTCTGGATCTGGTGACAAGTGTCCCCTCGCAGATCGACGACTCTCGGCTCTTCGATTGTTCCTCCTTCGGGTGTTTCAACACTTCAACCTCCGCCTTCCCCTGGATCTTTCCGACCCGTTGACACGTATTCCCTCTAGATCCAACGGTCCAGATTCGTTCTGGCCCTTTGGCTCTCCGCACTTCGAGAATCTCAAGTTTCAAACTTTCCTCCTCCTGAACTCACAATATCTGACGGCTTAGATTCGCCTGGTCGATCAATGACTGAGATTTCTCTTCAAGCTTCCGGCTCTCCGGGCTTCAGAAATCTCAAGTCTCAAACCTTGAGAGATTCTCTCTCCTCTGCATGTGAGTGTAAAGACTCGTGCACCTTCCTCTGATCAGATGACTGTCGATCCTTCACGCTCAAATCCAACGGATGGGATCCGTTCTTTCCTCCTCCTGAGATTTAGACTTCTCCTGACTTGGAAGACTTAGTCCACGTCCAAAGATCTTAGCCTCTGAACTTTCTCCTGTGAACCCGACTCTTGGTCCCGCTTCACTCTTGCAGTGTTATCTCTCCTTTGAGATTTCGGACTTAGAATAAGTCCGACTCCTACGCATTCTCTGCGTTATCCCTTCTAAGCTTAACCTCTTCGAAGGTTTCGATCCCCCACGCACTCCTTGCGTTTCTAGGATTTCGTCAAACTCAGATCCGAAGGATTTCTTTAAAAGAAATTCTTCTCGCCCTCCTGGCGTTCTCCTTGCTCGATGCACACCTTGCAGAGCTTCTCCTCATAGAGTGTTCAACAACTTTGTTTCTCCCTGAACTCAACACGGAGTTCTTCCTGTGCACTCTTGCACTCGCTCGATGCCCCCTGGCAGAGCTCTACAGAGTTCTCANTGGATTGAATTCTGGCTTTGCATAGATTGCCCATGTATTTCCCTCTCATGAATGGAAGATTGGTCCCTTTCCTCCAACGGACAATAGGCCTGCATCAAGAACACAACTTGATGCAGCCCCCCTCCCCTTCCGGATTTCTGCGACATCCCGGTCTCTGGATCTTTTTACTTTTGAGTCGGATTGACTCTTCGGGCTCCTGATCGAACCCAAATCAATTATACACAGGCCCCTTTTCTCCTTTAGGCGCAGGTCCTGTGATACCTACACCCTCTGGCTGCGCGTTCTAGCGCTCTTCAATTTGCGGGCGCTAGCTCCTCTTCACTAGCCCCTTCCTTCATATGTCCCTGGGCTGTGCCCTTGTGCTAATGCACGATTACGGGCACGGGCAAGAGTGGTTTCAAACCAACCCGCTTTTCGCCCCGCAATCCTCCTCGTGCTACCACGTATCCCTTCACTAAAACAATGGTTGAAATTGCGGCCCGCTCAAGGAATATTATCGTTCGAGCATGTCCTGGTCCTGCAATCCCTTCTATCCGTCGATTCTCTACCTCTCGGCACTGCCTTGCGATCAATAGCTGCTATCGAATCTCCTATTCCGCTCTTCTTTCCTCCTTCCACACGTCTCCCCAGATCTCTACGATCTGTCGACATGTAACTCCCCTCTGGATCAACTACTGTCGTTGACTCCGCCTTTCCAGCCTTCGGGAGTTTCAACTCTCAAACTCCACTCTCCTCTCTCTGGCAATCTCCCGAAGTGAGAGATCTGTTGCCACCTATCTCCTTGGATCTACGGCCAAGATCTCCTTCGTGAGTCCGACCTTCGAGAATCTCAATTCTCAAATCCTCGCCCCTGCTGACTGGTTATCTTCCGAAGTGGAAGATCTGCTGACACGTATCCTCCCCAATCAATGGTTGTGCTCCCACTTCGGGACTTTCGCCTTTCCGATCAGATCAACGGTCCTACGACTCCCTCCTCGATCAATAATCGAGATCTGCTTCGAGTCTTCGAACCTTTTCCCCTCTGCTTTCTTCCAAAGTTCTAGATCTAACGCTGTGTGTCCTCCTTCACATCGATGACTCTCGTCGGTTCCAGGACTTCGGCCTTCGGCGATTTCAAATCTCAACAAACACAAACCTCCGGAGTGAATCCTTCCGGAGTTCACGATCTGGTGACACTTGCCCAACTCAGATCAATGGCTATCGTCCGCTTCGGCTATTCGGGCTTCGGCGATGTCAAACCTTGAACTTCTCCTTCGCTTTTCTCCCGGGGTTCACGATCTTTCGCCACGTACCCTTTCTAGATCTGACGGTTCAGATTTACTTTGGGTCTTCGGGTTTTGGCTATTTCAATTCTCAAACTGAAACTCCAGTGTAACTTTCCCCGGAGCTTGGGATCTGGTGACAAGTGTCCCCTCGCAAATCGACGGCTCTCGGCTCCTCGGTTGTCCAGCCTTCGGGTGTTTCAACACTTCAACCTCTGCCTTCCCCTGGATCTTTCCGACCCGTTGACACGTATTCCCTCTAGATCCAACGGACCAGATTCGTTCCGGCCCTTTGGCTCTCCGCGCTTCAGGAATCTCAAGTTTCAAACTTTCCTCCTCCTGAACTCACAATATCTGACGGCTCAGATTCGCCTGGTCGATCAACGACTAAAATTTCTCTTTGGGCTTCCGGCTCTCCGGGCTTCAGAAATATCAAGTCTCAAACCTTGAGAGATTCTCTCTCCTATGCATGTGAGTGTTAAGACTCGTGCACCTTCCTCTAATCAGATGACTGTCGATCCTTCATGCTCAGATCCAAAGGATGGGATCCGTTCTTTCCTCTACTCTCCCTCTATTCACTGAACTCAAATATGACGGCTTAGATTCCTCCTCACAACCAATCTAATGGTTGTGGTCGTTCCTCCTCCTGAGCTTTAGACTTCTCCTAACTTGGAAGACTTAGTCCACGTCCAAAGATCTCAGCCTCTGAACTTTCTCCTGTGAACYYGACTCTTGGTCCCGCTTCGCTCTTGCAGTGTTATCTCTCCTTTGAGATTTCGGACTTAGAATAAGTCCGACTCCTACGCATTCTCTGCGTTATCCCTTCTGAGCTTAACCTCTTCGAAGGTTTCGATCCCCCACGCACTCCTTGCGTTTCTAGGATTTCGTCAAACTCAAATCCGAAGGATTTCTTTAAAATAAATTCTTCTCGCCCCCCTGGCGTTCTCCTTGCTCGATGCACACCTTGTAGAGCTTCTCCTCACAGAGTGTTCAACAACTTTGTTTCTCCCCGAACTCAACATAGAGTTTTTCCTGTGCACTCTTGTACTCGCTCGATGCCCCCTGGCAGAGCTCTACAGAGTTCTCAATAACTCTGTCTCTTTGTGCTTTCTCTGCACAGTTCCTCCTCTAAGGTATTCAGTAANTGGATTGAATTCTGGCTTTGCATAGATTGCCCATGTATTTCCCTCTCATGAATGGAAGATTGGTCCCTTTCCTCCAACGGACAATAGGCCTGCATCAAGAACACAACTTGATGCAGCCCCCCTCCCCTTCCGGATTTCTGCGACATCCCGGTCTCTGGATCTTTTTACTTTTGAGTCGGATTGACTCTTCGGGCTCCTGATCGAACCCAAATCAATTATACACAGGCCCCTTTTCTCCTTTAGGCGCAGGTCCTGTGATACCTACACCCTCTGGCTGCGCGTTCTAGCGCTCTTCAATTTGCGGGCGCTAGCTCCTCTTCACTAGCCCCTTCCTTCATATGTCCCTGGGCTGTGCCCTTGTGCTAATGCACGATTACGGGCACGGGCAAGAGTGGTTTCAAACCAACCCGCTTTTCGCCCCGCAATCCTCCTCGTGCTACCACGTATCCCTTCACTAAAACAATGGTTGAAATTGCGGCCCGCTCAAGGAATATTATCGTTCGAGCATGTCCTGGTCCTGCAATCCCTTCTATCCGTCGATTCTCTACCTCTCGGCACTGCCTTGCGATCAATAGCTGCTATCGAATCTCCTATTCCGCTCTTCTTTCCTCCTTCCACACGTCTCCCCAGATCTCTACGATCTGTCGACATGTAACTCCCCTCTGGATCAACTACTGTCGTTGACTCCGCCTTTCCAGCCTTCGGGAGTTTCAACTCTCAAACTCCACTCTCCTCTCTCTGGCAATCTCCCGAAGTGAGAGATCTGTTGCCACCTATCTCCTTGGATCTACGGCCAAGATCTCCTTCGTGAGTCCGACCTTCGAGAATCTCAATTCTCAAATCCTCGCCCCTGCTGACTGGTTATCTTCCGAAGTGGAAGATCTGCTGACACGTATCCTCCCCAATCAATGGTTGTGCTCCCACTTCGGGACTTTCGCCTTTCCGATCAGATCAACGGTCCTACGACTCCCTCCTCGATCAATAATCGAGATCTGCTTCGAGTCTTCGAACCTTTTCCCCTCTGCTTTCTTCCAAAGTTCTAGATCTAACGCTGTGTGTCCTCCTTCACATCGATGACTCTCGTCGGTTCCAGGACTTCGGCCTTCGGCGATTTCAAATCTCAACAAACACAAACCTCCGGAGTGAATCCTTCCGGAGTTCACGATCTGGTGACACTTGCCCAACTCAGATCAATGGCTATCGTCCGCTTCGGCTATTCGGGCTTCGGCGATGTCAAACCTTGAACTTCTCCTTCGCTTTTCTCCCGGGGTTCACGATCTTTCGCCACGTACCCTTTCTAGATCTGACGGTTCAGATTTACTTTGGGTCTTCGGGTTTTGGCTATTTCAATTCTCAAACTGAAACTCCAGTGTAACTTTCCCCGGAGCTTGGGATCTGGTGACAAGTGTCCCCTCGCAAATCGACGGCTCTCGGCTCTTCGGTTGTCCAGCCTTCGGGTGTTTCAACACTTCAACCTCTGCCTTCCCCTGGATCTTTCCGACCCGTTGACACGTATTCCCTCTAGATCCAACGGGCTAGATTCGTTTCGACCCTTTGGCTCTCTGCGCTTCAGGAATCTCAAGTTTCAAACTTTCCTCCTCCTGAACTCACAATATTTGACGGCTCAGATTCACCTGGTCGATCAACGACTGAAATTTCTCTTTGGGCTTCCGGCTCTCCGGGCTTCAGAAATCTCAAGTCTCAAACCTTGAGAGATTCTCTCTCCTCTGCATGTGAGTGTTAAGACTCGTGCACCTTCCTCTGATCAGACGACTATCGATCCTTCACGCTCAGATCTAAAGGATGGGATCCATTCTTTCCTCTACTCTCCCTTTGTTCACTGAACTCAAATATGATGGCTCAGATTCCTCCTCACAACCAATCTAATGGTTGTGGTCGTTCCTCCTCCTGAGCTTTAGACTTCTCCTAACTTGGAAGACTTAGTCCACGTCCAAAGATCTCAGCCTCTGAACTTTCTCCTGTGAACYYGACTCTTGGTCCCGCTTCGCTCTTGCAGTGTTATCTCTCCTTTGAGATTTCGGACTTAGAATAAGTCCGACTCCTACGCATTCTCTGCGTTATCCCTTCTGAGCTTAACCTCTTCGAAGGTTTCGATCCCCCACGCACTCCTTGCGTTTCTAGGATTTCGTCAAACTCAGATCCGAAGGATTTCTTTAAAAGAAATTATTCTCGCCCCCCTGGCGTTCTCCTTGCTCGATGCACACCTTGCAGAGCTTCTCCTCACAGAGTGTTCAACAACTATGTTTCTCCCCGAACTCAACACAGAGTTCTTCCTGTGCACTCTTGTACTCGCTCGATGCCCCCTGGCAGAGCTCTACAGAGTTCTCAATAACTCTGTCTCTTTGTGCTTTCTCTG
>JZKD02S1792613.1:644487-658143 GCA_000966675.3 Picea glauca | reverse complement strand
ACTACAGATGCCATATTTGGCCTCTTTAAACATACTGGATCTCACCAAACTCACCAATGATCCTATATTGCATGACGCCACATGGCCTGCAATGCCAACAAAACTTCCTTCATACATACCAAAGTTTGAGGGAAAGGCAGGGGATGACCCTGCCAACCATGTCATGACCTTTCATCTATGGTGTTCTTCTAATAGCATTATGGATGATTCCATCAGACTGCGATTATTTCAACGCACACTTACTAGCCCATCAGCCAAATGGTATGTCGAAGAAAAATCAAGGTCCCATGCGACCTTTGAGTCATTGGCCAAAGCATTCTTGACCTTTTTCCAATTACCCATCCACCATGACAATGGTCTAGAACTACTGTCTAACTTCAAATAGACCTCAGCCACCCACATCGCTGACCACATGCATGAGTGGCGTAGGCGACGTAGTTTGTGAAAAGCAGAAACCACCAAGCAGCAATGTCTCGACTGGTTTCTTAGATCACTTGTCTCTCTCCTCGGAAAATATGTAGCTTCCACCTTCCCTCAATATGAAGAGGAAGCCATCAGCAAAGCCCAACAGTATGACCTCATCTATGCACAGTCAGGGTACTTATACATGGTACTTCCTGATCTTCCAAAACCTGTGCCATTTGGCCAAGACAAACCTGGGATGTCTCACTCAGCAGACGAACTAATAGGTGTCACCACACACCATGGTCCACAACCCCAACCACCACTGATGTATGGAACACCTCAATACCCTCCAGCATATGGGGGCACTCCTTATTACCCCCCACCTCCTTATCAACATCCATACCATGTTGCTATACCTCCACCCATCAGAGGACCACCGCCGGCACCTCCCATACATCCACCTATTCCCACAAACAGTGGTACTCCCTCAACATCAGCTTATAGCACTAGTGAAAGCACTACGCCTTCCTATGTACCTTATGGATCGGTACCACCACAAAATCCATACTTCCCATTTCCTGGTCCTCCACAACCCATGGCTCCCCCACATCCNATAAACCAAAATGTATGAAATTCAAATTTCCATTATAACAATTAATAAATAAACTATAAATACAATATTATGAATTTAAACAAACAATTCTCCAAAACCTATGATAAAATAATGGACCAAAATATAAATAATGAATAACTTAAAAAAAAAATGTTATAATCACTCTTTTAAAAATCCAATTCCAAACCTTTTCAAAATAAAAATCATTTTTCATATTAAATATCTTTTACACTCTTAAAATAAAAATCATTTTTCATACTAAAATATCTTTCACATATCATAATCAAACTCCTTTAACAACCCTCCCAAAATAAAAATAATCTTTCATACCAAAACATCTTTCACATATGTCAATGTATATAACTTTACCTCTTTCACATGTATCAATGTGTCATAACTTTACTTGATTAATATGATATTTCAAGCGCTATCAAAATAAAAATCATCTTTCATACCAAAGCATCTTTCACATGTGTCAATGTATCATAACTTCACCTCTTTCACATGTATCAACGTGTCATAACTTTACTTAATACATTTTCTCTAATTTATGCCTCGCCTTGATTAATATGATTAATAAAAAATTGGATTGTTCAATGCACAAAAATGAAGAACAAAACATGAAAGCAGCCACCACAAAACCAAATTTAAAACTCATGTAAATATTTTAAAATAAAACAATACAAATAATTGAGAATAAAATAAAAAAACCTTACATATCAATTGATAAAATAATAACATCGTATGTAAAGTTTTAAAAAATTCATTAATAGTTTCACTCCTTTAATAAAAAAAAAAAAGTAAGCCGAGGATAAAATGGCACACAATATCAAGAGGACAAGTTTCAAAGAACGGACTATTCATACAAAGAGAAGTAGTGAAACAAGAAGCCAAGATTGTTGAGAAAGAAGTAAGCAACTCAAAACTTCTAAAATTGAAACCTCACTTCCATTTCAAAATAAAAATGATGAGTAAAATTTCTTTGATGCTTGGGTAGAGTTTTGCAATTCAAAGGATAAGATCAATGGTGCTCTTTTTGAATCATTGAATGTTGCTCCACTTCAAAAGTAAGGGGAGATACTATTCCATAGTGAATATTGAAAAAAAAGAGAATAAAAAAACACCAGTGTACACTCATGTTGCTTGTGATGACCACATATGAGTAATATGATTTAAATTGAAGCAATTGAAATTAATTTGTTTTTTATTTCTCATCTTTTCATCCATGGGATGTATAAAGAATAAAAGGTAATTGTAGATTTTGGATAGGTAACAAAAGCATCTACACCCCAACATGATGAAGAATATGAGAGTAGTACTCCAACTAAGACATACACTATATGTTGTATCTCAATGGAAACAAGTAAGCAATGACATGAACAAGCTCTAAAGGGCAAATAAATAGGTGGTTTACCTCCAGAGAGAGGTGGAGTATGCATTGTTGTTGAGGTTCACCTTTAACTGATTATGGTAAAGTACGAGATTACCCCATCAGAGTATGAGAAAGTAAGATCTAGGGCCAAGCCTCATGATAGCCCATTTTTTCAATGAAGGTAACTATGTGAGAAGAATATGCTTTCCACGAATAGAAAACTAGTCACAATTAGTTGTGACAATTTCTAGTTTGATTTGCAACAAATTTGAGTGCAAGCCACGTTGCACAATTCATAGGGAAACATCTAAGATCAACTCATGAGATCAATCCAATTCAAAGGAATTACAAAAAAATTGCAAGATATATTGCAAGCTTAATTTTCATATGTATTCAAATTAGGACCACCGGTGAAATAACAGTAGGGAAAGCCCTTTGGTAACTTGGGGAGAAAGTTACAATATAACTTATCTTCATCTCCTTCGAAAGTAAATCTTTTTGAATCCAAAAGATTTCCATCATGGAAAGGTATGATCTGAAATCATTCACAAGTTTAATCTCATGAATGGTTGTTTCTTTCATAAGAGGGAAGATTAATTATAGGACCCTTTATTAATTGTAAAAGGCAAAGTTTAATGCCTTTTATTAAGTTGTTGGAGCACTTTTATTAAGATAAATTTGGGAAGTAGCGGATTATGACAGACACATTGAGGAGTAGAGATGTTTGGGTGAGAGAAATGCATTATGGATCCTCTTGCACCCCTAAATTGTTGTATGCTCATATCTAACATGACATTTATAAGACCAAAGTGGGAAATCCCTATGATAAAGGAGCCTCCTCACATGGTTGGAGAAGGGAGGTTGATCATCCTTCCATAGTCATGCACTCTCTTACGCTCTTGTATCAATATGATGAATCTCATTTGGTAGAATTATATATGGGTGGAAGGAAGGCTTATCACCTTCCTTCTTACCCCATGAACATTTCTCATTTTTAAGGTGGGACCACACTCGTTCAGGAAAGTGAAATGCAAGAAAGACATAAGGGGGGCGAGGATTAGTGTATCCACCCATATGCACCCCTGGACCTGGATATGATAACATCAACATAGTCAATCCACACACATAATGATAAATAGGAAATGAAGGAACATGCCACAAGAAACATCGATTAGGGTCATTTTGTTGCCACCTTAGTTCCAAGTGGAATCCAACATGGTAGTGTCATGTTTACATCATATTAATACATGTGAGGGACATGTCATGAAACATGCATACACTAGAAAACATTCATCATTTAATGAAGATTCTATTGGGTAGTTGAAGCATCAATTAATGGTCTATTGGATGAGGAATGGTTGGCTTATGAATGAATAGTAAGGGAATCCAATCTTTATCCAATTTAAATAGTATAACAATGAGATAAATAAGTTCTAATCATAGTGAGATAGTTCCATAGTAGATGAAAAAGAGAAAGTCCTTCCAATAGGAACAAGACTATTCCATAGTATAGCATTGAAGGGGGTTTACATTCCAGAGAGTGAGTTCCATAGAGAGATACAAAGGAGTCAAATAAATCGATTAATACCATATCAATGGATAAAAAGTGCATAATGGCAGGGGAATTACAATCTCTTCCAAAGATGAGGAATCACAACATCTTTGAATGACGGTTTTACAATATCTTCCATAGTTTCAGAATTGTAAATTCCATTGATTCAAGAGAGCCACCATTTTGTATGATTTGTTCTTTGTGTTTTAAGGAGAAAGCATAATCCTTTATTGTTGGAGTTTTTCCCTCTTGGGCAACAACTTCAAAGTTATAGTTCATGTCTTTCACAACAAATTGATCTAGCCAAAAATCAACATTTTTTCTAGTATGGGTGAGTTGGGATACATACAACAAATTGACACTCAAACTGGGTATGTGATACACATTGCTAATCAATCCATTCTGATATTTAATCTTTCCAAAACCAACAATAGTAAGTGCATAATCATCCACTACACAGATTTTTTTTTTGTATCTTGACTCATTGAAGAAAATGAAAGATCAACTTTATCCATGTGACGTGTACTACCATATTCGACTATCCACTCACTTTTATAAGTCTGAGCATGCAAGGAATAAGAGGTACTAATAGAAAACATGCAGTTATCTACCTCACATTCTAAACTTTGGTGCTACAGGTCACTCAACAATCTAGTCAACACATATCCTTCAAGGTTCTTCACATTCTTCTATAGGTATCTAATCTTCTGCCAACGAGGCTTCTCCATATGTCCAATTTCCCATAATAATAATAGGTTTTCTTCTTATTACCTTTCTTAGTTGAAGTCTGATCATCATGCTTCTTCTTAACATTCTTGTCAATGCAATCTTATTCATTCTCCTAATTTCATTTCAACCTCTTTCTCAATAATTCTATTGACCTTTTCCCTTCAACAAATGGGCTTGTTGCTTAACTTCAAATTTCCCTAGATCTAACAATTTTTCCTATGCCCTAATTAGAAAACCATAGAAAGAATCAAAGGAACAATCCTTACCATCCTCTTTTTGGGAATCCCAAATAGCATGAAATTTCAAACATAATACATCACACAGTGTCTTTAGATTCATTAAGATCAGTTCTATGTGTTAACCATCTTTATTTAGAAAATACTTTCCACATTCACCCAATTTCAACTTAAGTTCCTTCACACAATCCAAGTAATCTACAATTCTTTCAAAGGAGAGAGGATATAGAGAAATCAACTATTTCTCAATCTGCATGACTTGAATTTAATTTCTCTTATCAAACATAGTCTCCATCTTCCTCTAGAATTGATTAGGCAAGTCGATCCCACTCGATGAAAGTGAATCTCCCTCAAGATGTATGTTGTTATGACTCCTACAACCTCATCCTTCTTTCTATTGATGACATATTTCCAGTAGTCATCTTTCAAATCTAGAATCATAGTCATAGTAAATTGATAAAGCACCTTACTCTTAAACAATGTCTCCATATCTTGTGCCCATGGTCCATAATTGTGGTCATTCAAAACCATGGGCTCTTGCTTGGAGCATATGATGCCCACCTACAAATCTACTTCTTGATTTAGACTACAAGTTGAAACTACGATTCAATTTACCAAACAAATCTAGCTCATAAAGAGTGTGTCCAATCAACAACCTAAAAAATAATCGTATACAATAGGATAGGTCTCAAACCAATAACTCCAATACTATGTTGGAGAAAAAAATAACTAGGTGCTGTTATTTTATTTATGCAACTACCAATTACAGTTCTTCTTTATTATTACAATCATCTAGCACATTCGTTGCATATATAAGATCATTGAAAGAGATACAATCACAGAAACAAGAGAGACACAAAGATTATCCTGGGAAACCCTATAGGGGGAGAAAACCCAACAAAATTCCTCAATATAGATTGGCCAACCAAGAAAAATTCTCATCTATCAAGAGAGAACTAACAAAGTAGAAGATCCTCCTCTACTCCTTCACTAGGAAGAGTAGCACACCACTTAACCAAGAGATACCAAGAGATAGACCAAAAACCTCCTTGACGTCACCCCCAGTTGCAACAACTTCTCCTCCAAGACTTGCACACTTTTCCTCTTGTTGTAGAGCTCATTGAGTGAGTGAAAAAGTGAGGCACTAGCCTCCCTTATAAATAGTAGTCTAGCCTCCTTAAATTAGGTCTGGTTTGACCTGCCAATTTTCCTTCTTAAATTACATTTAATTGTCAAGGCACAATAGGGTTGACTTTTACAAAGGAACAATAGGGTTGTCTTAATAAACATAATATAATAACATTCTTTAGGGTTTGTCTTGGTCAAATACAATAAGGATATCTTACGAAGCTACTCGATATTCAACACTCCCTCTTATCAAGGAAGGTATTATTCTTGTCACGATCATCATCACTTGCTTTTGCATACTTGGTTATTGTCTTGTTGTCAATCACAGATCTATATATCATAGGAAGTTATGCACTTTCATTGGAATAATGTACTAGCCTGCATTGGGGTTACCAACCTATGTTGGGGTAGCATACCAGCCTACGTTGGGGCTACCAACCTGCGTTGGGGTTACCAACCTGCGTTGGTGTAGCGTACCAACCTGCATTGGGGTTACCAACCTGCGCTGGGGTTACCAACCTGCGCTGGGGTAGAGTACTAGCCTACGTTGGGGTTACCAACTTGTGCTGGGATAGCGTACCAACATACATTGGCGTTACCAACCTGCATTGGGGTAGCATACCAGCTTGCATTGGGGTAGCATACCAGCCTGCGTTGGGGTTATCGGCCTGTGCTGGGGTAGCGTACCAACCTACGTTGGGGCTACCAACTTGTGCTAGGGTAGCATACCAGCCTGCGTTTAGGTTACCAACCTACGCTGGGGTAGCATACCAGCCTATGTTGGGGTTACCAACCTACGTCGGGGTAGCGTACTAGCCTGTTTTGAGGTTATTGACCTCCACTAGGGTAGCGTACCATCCTATGTTAGGGTTACCAACCTGCGTTGGGGTAGCGTACTGACCTGCGTTGGGGTAGATCATCACTTCCCTCTACTGGGGATCACACCACCTCCTTCTACTAGGGATCGCATCATCTCCCTCTACTGGGGATCTCATCACCTCCCTCAATTGGGGATCACATCATTTCCCTCTATTGGGGAACACATCACTTCCCTCTACTGGAGAAGTCTTTCTGGATCAATCCAAGCTTATCTCTGAAATACCCGAACTTAACTCTGGATAGGGGCTTGGTCAACACATCTGCTGCCTATTCATCGGTGGAAATATACTGGAGTCTTACTTCTCTCTTCTGTACCATGTCCCACACTGGGTTCACTAACAACTTTATGCAACTCTGGTTGTCATAAAATATACATGTTTCCTCCAACTCAAGATCAAACAATTATGAAATCAACTTCTGAAGCCACACTGCTTCGCCATAAGCTGACCATGCTGCCACATACTATGCCTCTGCGGAACTGAGTTCCATATAGATCTTCTTATCACCGAGTCACGAGATCACAACTGATCCCATCCTAAAGAAATATTCAGATGTACTTTTCCGGTTTGTGACATTGCCTTCCCAATCTAAATTTGCAATCTTATCTCACACTCCGAGATATATCTGGGTCCATAATCGATTGTACCCTTTAGGTACCTCATCACATGTTTTTCCATAATCAGGTGAACATGTCTTTCATTGCAAGACATATATCTTTCCTTGTGTTCTTCAAACCAAATTTTCACACCACATTTTACCAACTTGGTACACTTTCTCAGCTACAACTCAATATTCACAATCATGTGCTGGCTCTATGTGCTTTCTACAAAGCACTATCTATCTCACTGACTAAAAGTGTGTCCTCTACTCTCTCTAGAACTTTTTCCTTCTGGAACTGGGACTCTGCTCCTGCAGCTGCTATTTCTGAAGCTGATAATACTTTCTCCATTCTCATTGTAGTTGCTGAACTCTGAGAGTAGCTCCTTTATTCTCTAGAAGTAACTCAATCTTCTATTGTATTCATGTCTCCATGGACCAACTCATGTACTGCACCAACTGTCACTGGATATAACTCAATCTCAAATACATGGATTTTCATACCTTCTCCCTCTAAATCTCATACCGTGTCAGCTTCTTTTAATGGATCATGGTTGTTCTATATGTACTTCTTCTTATTACTGGAGAAAGTGTCTCGTCATAGTCTTTTCTCGCTTTCTAGGATAATCCTATGGACACAAATCAGGCTTTGTACATCTTTATATTTTTATCTACAACATGCTTGATCTGCTAGATCAATCTTGGAAGTCACCACTAACTTCCCTTCTGGTCTCAAGGAAAAATCCATATCCAAGTCCTTTTGATTTGCTTCCTCCCCTGTCACTGAAACAAGGGAATCTTCCCAAGAGATTTCACATCTCCTAGAAGTCTCTGAAGCTACGATCTAGTCTTCTCAACTCATGGAATGTGTCTGCCAGTTATGGAAGACAACTCTTTTTCCCATATGATCCTCTATGAGATCAGGCTCACTCTGATCCTCCATTCTCCCTCTAAAGCTTGAATCCCTTTCAGTCTATATAATCTTCGGATCCATCTGTTCCCTCTGATATGGCTCATCGATTTTATATGGATTTGCATCCTGCAAAGTGTCATGGGACCATGTTGGTTTCTTCATTGTTACTGCATTGATTTTGGGTAGGCCCTTTTGGCTCTACTAACTCTTCATGATGATCTGAATAGTGATCAACTGCACTAGAGGGATTTGTTCTGTCATATTTGGAGCCTTCTGCTCCTCATGATCTATCTCCATATGAGATGTTATGTATCTAGAAAAAGTAACTTCTTCTTCTTATTCGGTACATGGATGTATACGGTCATGTATACAACTTGGATAGTCTGCTCCATGTCTCACCTAATATGTTGCCTCCTGCAATCGTCACTATAGCTCCCTTGGGGTTATCACCCGTGATCTACCTAGAATAAGAACAAACATGGAGAAATAGTAGACAAGAATAATACTCTTTATAATACGAAAAACAATAGCGAGAATAATTGTCACAGTAGCTCGTTCAGAGCTATCACTTGTGACCTGCCTGAAACAAGGGTTAAAAGTAAGAGATATAATAATAAGAAATGAGAGAAACACTCTTCTAGTGTTGTGATCAATAATTTCTCCATGGTAACCTCGAAACAAAATAAGAAGTTTCTCCTAGAGGAGATGTTAATTATATATAGTAAATGATTACAATAAGCATTTATCTCAATAGTTATCACATGCTACCAAGTATTCAATAATAAAACTTTTCAAGTATTTCTATCACAACTGTATTGTTTACTTGTAATGTAGCAGTTATCAAACTTGATATGTGCAATTTTGAATCTTATAAAATTAATTAATCAAACCCAGAACCTGGAGTATTGTCCTCAAGAATGAGTATTGTTTCTTTTCTTCCAAGTCTCCCTCACTCAAGATGAAAATTATTCTCTTCAACCTGTCCTCTGTACTAATATAATATGCTAACTTGACAGGAATTTGAGTTAGAGAATAAAATCTATAATCTCAACCTTAATCAATCTAATACTTTGACCAATGGTTAGTATGATAGTCATAACTTCATCAGTTGAAAATACAACCTAGATTTTCATAAATCACAATAATTTTGTAACAAATAGAGACAAATAAAAACAATCAAACCTAGGGTGTGTTGTTCCTCTGAATGTGTTGGATCTGAGATCCTTCGGGATCTACGATTGTTGTTTGGACAAAAGATCCCTTCTCCTGCAAATAACCTTAAGATAATGATACAGTTTAAACATATGTAAGTACATACCTCTGACAACATTGGCAGGTAGTGGCACCATCTGACATCAGTGACAAGCAATAACAAACCTTTAAAACTTCAAAGGTGCTTCAACTTGTAACTTAAAGTTAGTTGTATATTTACTAGGGTAAGGCGCACTAGGACAATAGAAATCAGTCCCAACACTTCACAAAAACGTTCACTGCAACTTGTACTACAACTGGTGCTGGAACTGCAACTGGTATGAGGTAACTGACATGAAGGAACTGACATTGCAACTACAACTGATACTGTAACTATAACTGATACTGCAACTACAAGTACAACTTAGGGTTTTATGAGAAAACCCTAATTTCTCAAACTTCAAATATCATAATTTTGATCCAGGGACTAGATGCACCCTCCTAGGGTGAGTTCCTAGGTGTGTTTACTTTCTCCAACGTCCTCCTCAAATAGGGAAAACATTACTCTTAGGGTTTATGCATAAACCCTAATTCTGTAGTAGTTGCAACACTGAAAACTAAACTTTGGAGAGGGTGCACTGAGGCTATCGACTTATTTATAGACTTGTGAGTTGGTCTCTTTTAGGATTGCTCTGATACCATGTTGTTATTTTACTTATGCATCTACCAGTTACAATTCTTCTTTATTGTTACAATCATATAGCACATTAGCTGCATATATAAGATCACCGAGAGAGATACAATCAAAGAAACAAGAGAGACATAAATATTATTTTTGGAAACCCTCTAAGGGGAGAAAACACATCAAAATTCCTCAATATAGATTAGCCAAACAAGAACAATGCTTCTGTCTCAAGAGAGAACTAACAAAGCATAAGATCCTCTTCTAATCCTTCACTAGGAAGAGTAGCGAACCACTTAACCAAGAGATACCAAGAGATAGACCAAAACCCTCCTTGACGTCACCCTTGGTTGCAACAATTTATCCTCCAAGACTTGCACACTTTTCCTCTTGTTGCAGAGCTCATTGAGTGAGTGAACAAGTGAGGCGCTAACCTCCCTTATAAATAGTAGTTTGGCCTCCTTAAATTAGGTTTGGGCCGACCTGTCAATTTTCCCTCTTAAATTACATTTAATTGTCAAGGCACAATAGGGCCAACTTTTACAAAGTCACAATAGGGTCATCTTAATAAACATAATATAATAACATTCTTTAGAGTTTTTCTTGGTCAAATACAATAAGGATATATTCTGAAGCTTCTCAATCTTCAACACTAGGTAGATCAAAGCGATAGACATTTTGAGAAGAGGTGGTGTATAAAGACATTGTTATGACACTTAAGCACAAGTGAGCATAGCTCAACATACATAGAAGCATAAGAAACCAAAAAATTTCCATAAGATATAGATACTTCATATGTCTAGATTGACCCAAAAGGCAATCTTATATAGCACCAATATGTAACCAACTCCCTTGAATTGAGGAAGATGAGGTCCACTTAGATTGGTTAGGGTGCATAATAAACTCCTTTAATTTTCCTTATTTTTCACACTAATCAATTTCCTTAGTCAAACTGATTGATGAGTTGAATACCTAATCGACTGTGTAGTCAACTGCTCAATTGACTCTCTTATTTGATTATCGATTGATTATCTCCAGAAGATATAAAGGTGTGGTGATCCTCCTTAGCCTATTATTCCGAAACCCCGGCATTAGAAAAACTCTTGGGAGATTGAGCACGTGAAATTAATTTTGTACACCCCCCCATAATTGTAGCTTCTCAAAGCCCAAACATACCGTGAATTTTCACAAAATTAGATTCTAATTAAGGATTTGAAAAATATATCAGTAAGTTGATAATATGTCCTTAAATAAACATGATTGACAACATTATCCTATAACATTTTATGAAGTAATTAACATGAAGCTCCACATGCTTTATCTTATTGTGTTCAAGAGGATTTGTTGCAATATGTATCACATTTTGATTGTCACAATATACCATAGTTGATATCTCGACTGAAAAACCAAGTTTTCTCATGAGATGTTTGTTGACGATTAAAATCGCAATGAGGATTCTACCTGCAAAGTATTGCTAAATCCTATTAATTATAAGTTAATGATATATATAATACTAGTAGGTGGGACCCCCTTTTAGATTGGAGGATCATATCTGGTTCTTATTTGATGTTTTTTTACTACTGCTCGACATTGCTTACAGGTTTGAGCATGATTGATGATCAATGTTGGTTCTATTCGCGACAAACGGATGATGGATAATGCATGATTGTTCTGTCGCTATAGGATCTAATGTCATGTTGAAATGGCTTATGATATCCATTGTTACCTTTCCATTTACTCGAATTATTACTTGTGCCACTTGCAAAAGATACATGTTAGTAACCACAAGTAAAAGAAATTGAAAAGGAATAAGAATAATTGAAAAGAAATAAGACAATGTGAATAAATCCACTAGAGATGAACTATGTTACTATGCTATACGATGTTGCACTATGCATTTTGAAGTTTAAATGGATTGTTTTTAGTCCTAGCTAATGAGTAAATGGATATACGATTTATTGAGTTATATGGAAATACATGTGATATGCGCTACAATATGGTTGGAAGTGGTTAATGTGACATAGGGTGGCGCTCTTGGCAATTAGTGGATATTGGTTTCGATGCATGGTTTAATTGAATGAGTTAATGGATTACTGGGTTGGCGTGTACTATGGAATTGAATGACTGGAGAGTGGAAGCGATGTGCATTTACTGCACGCCACTCCATGCCCCTCCCACTGGCTGTCACCCTGGATATTGTTCAATTGTGTTCGTTGTGGCTAAGCTCCGATTTTCAAGCAGAGGAAGAATTGTTCGGCCAAGCTCACGTGTTAAGCCCTAATATTGGCTCATTACCCCTTAATTGGGGCATATTACATTAGTAATTCTATTTTATTTATGTTGTATTTATTCCATTAGTTGTAATTATACCTCCTAGTCTCCTATATATACCAAGGAGGCATTTTCATTTGGAATCATCTTGTACTTGAACATTTAAGTGGGGTAAAAGGAAGTTCCCCCCTCGAAGAGGATTATTATATGAAATTGTCTCTTTTTAAAGGAGTTGAGTACTTTTTTTGAGGTTTTTCTATGCTATATTGATATTTGGTTCTTAACATATGGTATCAGAGCTCAAGGTCTTGGGGTTTCGCTGCTACATCCGAGACACCTTGGAATTTTCACTATAACTTTTTTTCTACAATGTTTTAGAAGGAACGGCTTGGAGGATATTTAGTAGATGGATCAATGTAAGTTGGGTTAATTTCAACTCCTGAGGCCTTATACTTTCGGAGATACAACCTGTACAAGATAGGGTTCTGGAATAATCCTGAACCGAGTCATTTCTGAATTTTCGCTATAATTTTTTTTTTTGTAACGTTTCAGACCCTGAAATCTGGAGGCTATTCACATAAATTAGTAAGGTATTTGTGGTAAAAATTTTAGATTCTGGGTCATCTTAAATTTGTATATACACCCTGTGGAAGATAGGGTATATGACTAGTCCTATTGACTAGTCTCAAGAAGGTGTTATGGTTAAAACAATCATAACTTCTTCCTAGAGTATCTAAATTGAGTGGGACTGGTTTCATTGGATATTGGACAGTGTGTAGTATATCTGGTACAAGTTTTAGAATTTTATATCAATTATTTTGTGCGGGGCACACTATACAAGTTAGATCTCCTGGAAAGGCCAAAAATCAACAAGTTGTGGGGAAGTTACCGTAAATTCCACTTTGCACATCCAATTTTGATCAGACCTGTGGCATTGCAGAGAAGAAATATCATAGAACTACATAAAAGAAAGTTTCATACCCAGAAGGGCCGAAACTTGGGAGATACAACATAAGAAAGATTGTCTAGCAGAACCACCTCAAAATCAAGGTTCAAAAGTGATACTTGGCCAACATGCCACCCAAAAA
>JZKD02S1792613.1:625784-643800 GCA_000966675.3 Picea glauca | reverse complement strand
TTTACAGTTTCAACTTATTTCCTTATTGAATAGAAAACCAGTTTTATTGTATCTTTGTTATTTTGTGTTAAGCACCTGTTAATAATCTGTAGTCATTTCGTTCTGCTCATAAAATTCGGATGAATGGTGTCAGAGAGGTCTACTCCTTGTCGTCTTATTTCATGTCCCCAATGAGGTCGGAGTAAAAATAGTTGGGTCTCGAGCTTGTTTCTCTTGAGGACAAAAGCTCTCGCATGCCCAAGAGACCTCTCATGGCAGGAGAAAAAAAATATGACGGGACATGATATCCTTTCAAACCATTGATTGAGGAATCCCTCACACAACAAAGGAACAAGATTTTGGATAGTTTCATGCAAATCCTTCGACGAATACCAACAAGTGACACATCTTCTTCGAGTGGAGGCGCCACCCCCTTCAAGGTACAAATAACCTTCAATATTCCTATATTTGAAGGTCAGATAGACACATATGTTTTTGACAAGTGGTTGAATCTACTAGAAGGGTATTTTTCCTGTCAATAACTTTTCAAATAGAGAAAAGATTACTTTTGGACTCCTCAAATCCGTTCCCCATGTCAAACATTGGTGGGAAACTTTCTATGAGCAAAATTAAACAAAGGAACCCTCATTATTTATAGTCACAACCACCTGGGAATCCTTCAGGGATTCTATTAAGGAACAATACTACCTTGTCAGAAGTTATGACAACTTGTATACCAAATGGACCACACTGCAACAAGAAAGAGACCAAGCAGTTCCATATTCACAAATATCTTTCATACCTTGCGCACCAAGCTGGGTATCAAAGATTCAAAGCGACATCTGGTGCTCAATTTTCTTGGCGCTCTTCATAGATACATTCAGACCAAAATGTAATTTTTGGACATCTCATTCTTGGGCGTGGCCTACTGATATGCTGTCAAAATCGAGCAGAAGCTCAAACAAAAGATTCGGAAATTTGGGCCTGGGAACCCCTCACAACAAAAGCCAGGAAAGGGCCGCCCCAACCCATAGAACAAAGGACAGAGCAAATATGTACAGTATCAGGATAATCAGTCCAAGCTGCAAGCAAACAAGGACACCGGAAATACAAAGAAAGATACCAAGAAGTGGTGTGACTTCCATAAGAGCTCTTGGCATAACACTGCTGACTACCGCTCAAAGAAGTCGTTGGTGGCCAAAGTGAAAGCCTCTTCAGACTCTGAGCAGAACCAGAAAGGGGAAGACAAATCATTGACGCGGAACCTAGTGCCATCATTTCTACCACCAAGCTCCAACCTGGTGAACCAGACGAGCCAGAAGAAGGAGAATGCCTCTTCCATTCACAGATGTGGGTAAAAGGCAACCCGCTGCACTTCATTGTGGATAGCGGTACCTAGAAGAAACTCATCTCAGTAGAGGTCATCAAGCAGCTGGCCCTACCGACAACACCGCACCCACAACCCTACACCATTGGATGGCTCCACCAAGGAAGCGATCTCTGTGTCAACCAACAGTGTCGACTATCATACGACATCAAGCCCTTCAAAGACGAGGTATTGTGTGATGTTTCTCCTCTCGAAGTTTGTGATGTTCTTTTGGGCCAACCTTATTTATGGAAACATCATGTTGTATATGAGTCTAGGCCTCGTATTTTTATTATTACTTTGAACAAGAAATTGTAAAGGATACCCGAGGCAGTCCCACCTAGTGCTATTTCTTTGATCTCTGCTAAGCAATGTAAGAAGGTCATCTCTTAGACGGGGAAGTTTGTATTCTTCGTGATTCTCTCTCAGAATAAGCGAAAGATCATAGCCACATCCAGGGTCTCTACGACTGACCTCTCCACACAGCAGAAGCAAGTAGATAAGGTTATGGAAGAATACTCAGATATCTTCTCCTCACCTACCGGGGTACCTCTGCACTACTAGGTCAAGCACCCCATTGATCTGACCCCCAACGCACCACTGCCCAGTGGGCTAGTCTATCACCGCTCTCTGTTAGAGAATGAGGAGATCAAGCGACAGATCCAAGAAATGACTCACAAGGGGCACATTAGTCCCAGCTCATCACCTTGTGGGAGCCCAATCATTCTAGTACAGAAGAAATATGGAACCTAACGACTCTGCATTGATTACCAGGCTCTGAATAAAATCACAGTCAGAAATCGGTACTCAATTCCCCGAATCGACGACCTCCTTGATCAACTCACGGGGGCCAAATACTTCAGTAAGATTGATTTGAAGTCTGGCTACCACCAGGTCCCGATAGAACATACAGATGTATGGAAAACCACCTTCAAGTCAAAGGAAGGCCTTTTTGAATGGTTGGTCATTCCCTTTGGTTTGAAAAATTCTCCAGCCACTTTCATGAGGATGATGGACGATATCCTATGACCATTCACCAATACTTTGGCAGTGGTGTATCTGGATGACATTCTCATTTACAATAAGGCTTGGGTCGAACACTTGTAACATATTCAACAGGTTTTGCACACCCTATGGAAACACAAGCTATATGCGAACTTGGAAAAAATCTCCTTCGGCATGGACAAGGTCCATTACCTGGGCTACATAATTGATCAGCATGGTGTACATGTGGATCCAACCAAGATCCAAGTCATCTGTGACTAGCCAAACCCAACCACAGTCACTGAGCTTCAAATATTCTCGGGCCTTGCCAATTTCTACCGCAGGTTTGTGTTGGGATTCTCCCATATTGCATGGGCCCTCAGCCAAATTACTAGGGGTAGTGGTAAGGAAAAATTTGCGTGGGGCTGGTCCCGACAACAAGCGTTTGACAATTTTAAGCAACGCTTGTGCTCAGACCCAATACTTTTACTACCATACCTACAACAGCCCTTTGAGATCAAGACAGATGCTTCAGACTAGGCAGTGGGCGTTGTTCTCACCCAGCATGACTACCCCGTGGCCTATCATAGTGAGACACTATGAGATGTTGTCCACAAGTACCCTACTTACAACAAAGAAATGTACTCCATTGTGAAATCCTACCACCAGTGGAGACATTACATTCTTGGGAAGGAGACAATCATCCACACTGATCATAAGCCACTGGAGTTCATGCAGACACAAGGAAAATTGTAGAATGATCGCCATCAAAAGTGGTCCACATAATTGCAACAATTCCACCTCAACATCAAGTATAAAAAAGGAAGTACCAGCCATGTCGTTGATTGCCTCAAGAGACCGCCAGTCTTGACACTCACCAAGGTGCTAGAATCCCGCTACCAAGAGACCTTTGGATGGGCCCAACTCTATGAGATAGACACAGACTTCGCCACCACCTACCAAATGTTGGGTGCAAACGTAGTTGTTGATAATTTCCATCTTCGGGGTGGGTTGTTGTGTCGTCTAGGCCATATTTGTGTTCCATAAAGAGAGAGAGCGAAGCTAATCTGGGAATCCCACTACAGTCAGGTGGTAGGACACTTCGGCATTGAAAATAAAGTGATGATGATACACAAACATTTCTACTGGCTGAAACTTCGAAAGGAGTTCACCACATATATCAGGTCCTGCACTGCCTACGCTATTGCCAAACCGACCACTAAGAAACAGGGCATGTACACCCATCTTCCTACTTCTGACAGGCCATGGGAATCCATCTCAATGGACTACATGTCGGGCCTCCCATCCACCAAGCAGGTAAATGAATGTGTTTTTGTGGTTGTTGATCGCTTTTCTAAGATGGCGATTTTGGTTGCCTGCAAGAAGAACATCACAGCAGAGGCCACTACCAAGCTCTTCTTTGAATGAGTCTGGGTACATTTTGGAATCCCACAAACCATTGTCTCAGATTGGGAAAATCAATTTCTCAGCACATTCTGGTCGAGCCTCTGGTCACTGCTAGACACCAAGCTCACCAAATCCACGACCTTCCACCCCCAGACAGATGGCCAAACTGAGGTCGTAAATCGAATGATTGTTCATATCCTTCACATGTATAATTCAAAGCACCCTCACACATGGGATGAGAGTCTTCCCTATGTCCAACATAGCTACAACCGATCCCTGCACAACCACAACCCCTTTCAGGTGGGGTTGGGATTCCAACCATTGGGTCCCATAGATGTTGCACTTCCCCTTGCGGTCACCTCGATCGAATCATCTCCTATCCCAAATGAAGTTGACAAAGCCACCTGATTCATTGAGCGGATCCAACACATCTGCCAATAGGTTCAGGATATCCTACAGAAGTCCAATGACAAGTACAAGTAGCTCCATGATCAACATCGGGTGCCACATAAGTTTCAGGTGGGCGACAAAGTTTGGTTGCACTTGCAGAAAGAATGCCTTATAGGACCCCATCAGAATCTTCCCCCATTCCTTTATGGTCCATACACCATCACCAAGGCTATGGGGGATAATGATTTTGAGCTCAACATTTATCCTTTCCTTGGCCTGCACCCAATGTTCAACATGGATCTCCTTCGCCCTTATTTCCCACCATTATTAGACACCTCAAACGTAGAAGAGCAACTGACACCAACATAGATTAACCCCAAATGCATACAATAGGCATCCAATGATCATATTGTGGACACACAGATCAAGGGCACTCGACAACAAATGATCTAGCTTTATTGAGTCGTCAAAGCAGGGCAACTCCTGCACCAAGGCAAGCGACTCACCCAGGGCGTAATCCAACGGAAATTTCCTCATCTGATGGGGGAACTCAATGCAATGGATACCATTGCTTCCTAAGGAGGGAGGATTGATCCATGTGGATATTAGTTTCCACCCACCTTTTCCAATTGGCTCAAAATAGTTTTCTGACAATTTTGGCAATTTACTATTTTTAGCAATTTTAACTTCTGGGGCCATTTTGAGGGCCTAAATGAAGGTTTTTCAGGATCGAGCTTCTCAATGATAACTAAAGACAATATTGATCCCCCAAAATTAATATCCTTGACGATACCTTTCCAACGGGCTATCATACGCCTAAAATGGAGATCGTATGCAAAAGTTACGACCCTGGGAAGTTGATGTACTAACTTACCCAGATGGGGCCCACATGACTTTTGGTGCTTCATCTCCTAGGGTTAGGTTTTTGGATGTATAGGGTTTTTGGAATTCCTGTTTATTGTAAAAAGGACTTTAGAGCCTCATATTTACCATCTTCTTGCGAATGAGTGCAACCGTCACATCTCTTCTCAGAGATAAGCCGTCACCATTCCAACAAGCTTGTTTCCGCTGCATTTTATAGTTTCAACTTATTTCCTTATTGAATAGAAAACCAGTTTTACTGTATCTCTGATATTTTGTGTTAAGAACCTGTTAATAATCTGTAGTCATTTCGTTCTGCTCATAAAATCTGGATCAATGGGTCTGTTCATGTTATTGGTGTTTGCACAGGGGGTTATGATAGCCGTTATTTCTCATCTTTGTTTGATCTCAGCATTCTTCAGTTTATTGGGAAAACCACGAGGGTTATACCATGCATGTTATAAGTATTGTTAGAGGATCAAAATGAAGCCTTGCTCCTCTGTTCATAATCTCTCCTATAACTGGAATTATCACCCTGTCTGCTAAGTTATTGGTGGTATACATTGTGTGTGCACCGTTGGTCCCAGAGGTTCTCACCTGATGTTAGGGGGGACAAATCTAGTCTCCCTGTGTTGGTCCACAGAGAAAACCATTGACTTCTCAAGCTCAATTTTTTATAGAGGGAAACATTGTGTCCGGTCGGGTATGCTGTTGATTGTTATGAGTTGGTGGTGCATCGTCAACATTGTTCTATCATTTTCTCGTCCTTGTTGATTATGTCGACAATGGTTTTTGTTAATTGGTTGATTGGGAAATGGAATTGGATATACAGTTGCTATCGTTTACATTGTGATCCTTAAATTGTTAACCCAACATTAGTTTTAAATTGATTAATTCACAACAATGCTTTGTGCGTGATGCGTGGATATGTGTGGCATTCCTACAACATGTTAGGTTGAATTAATGATTGTTGTGACTGTGTGTTTAAATTACCAAATGGGAGTATTGCAATCGCGATAGTTTTGGCATGGATATCTACTCTATATGCTTTGGATATTACTTGATCACGCCATCAGAGATGGTCACAGGTTTTTAAACAATATGGTTTTGTTGCAATTTGATCGATTTGAGAAATGGGGTTAGGCATATTGTCGCTGTCTCACTTTATTAGATTGATAGCCCAACATCATTGATGTTTATATTCATATTAATTAAACATGTGCAGTCATAGATATGCTCTTGTGTTGGTTGAATGGTCTGTGTATCCTACAACATCGTATAAATTGAAAGGGTGATTGTTGTGCATTAAACGACAAGTCATGATAGATTGATGATTGTGTTTTGGCTGTCCACTATGTATGGATGATGGATATCATGCATTGTTTCATAAATTGACATGGATTCGGTGACAATATGATCTCATTGCCACTTAATTATTAAATGAACTTGAGGAATGGAATCGGGTGTGATTTTAGTATCTGTGTTTGATTTGAAGAAATGATTCATGGACATGGGTTGATGTTTTGATGGACCAGATTGGAACAAGTGATTGTGTGTTCATTTAGAAACTGTTTTAAATATTAACTGGAACAATTGATAAGAAACAAAACTCTTACAGGTTGTTGTGGAAGGCATATTGTCTTTTTTTATGACACTGTGTTAATGGTTTAATTGCGAACAATGAGCAAATAATACACAAAATTGATTGAGTTATACACAATGGTTGTTAAATTAAACACATTAATTATTTGGTTGGTGTTGGACCTTTTGCGTTGATATAGAATGATTATGGATTACTTAATTAATTTTATGAACAATATCCACTCTCCTCTCTACCATTATTTCACTTTTTGCTAATTACAATCCCCTTGCCTTCCCATATCCATTTTTCAATCCCTCTTCTTAAAATTTAAATACAGATAAGAGAATTTTGTATTGTAACAGTTTGAAATCACAGTTTATTGGATGGATTACAATGACATGTTACTTGGTTTACATTACAGTTGATTGTGTGTTGTCTGTGAGTAGTAACCATGTCCCCCCCCGATTTTATCATTTTTCGCTCAATACAAACCCCTCGCATATCCCAGGACCTTTTGTTCACCCCCCCTGCTCATTGACAACAGTTAAACAATTTGTATGGATTGGATTGCATGAGTATGATATGTTGCTGAGACAAATTCTATTTCATATCTTTAAAGAGTTGTCATGTATGGTTGTTAAAGGGACTATTTGCTAATCCATTATGCATACATGAATGAGCTCTTCAAACAAGAGGCTGAAAACTGAGGCCCACCATGCCCCTGTCAAAGGGAAAGCCATTTCTGCCCCTCTCTCACCTTCAAATGATTCTAATAAATTTGTGTCCTTCCACATCCATTGGAGGGACGATTGCTCTCATATGATCAGCGAGATGATACCTAAAGGCTCCACATAGCTTAAGGAAAATTCAGAAGGATTAAAAGATGATAACAACAACATGAGAAATATTGCCTCACAAAATGGAAAATATGGATTTTAAGTTTTATTTATTTATTTATTGTTGAGAACAGTTGACTACAGATTTTCAGACAACATGTTTTTTGCATATATTGGTAATATATTTTGGAAAAAAATGCAAATATCATTGAGATAAATTTTCAAATATGAATGTGGTGATGGGAGTCACAAGGAGATATGTTGTTAAAAAATTAATTAGCTATGCTATGATTGTTAAAAGCTAAAGGGAGTCACAAGGGGTCCCACCTACTAGTTATTATTTATTTATAACCCTTATTATGATTATTACTTTTCCCCCTAACTAAAAAGTTGGTTGAGTTTTTAATTTACTTAACTAATGAGGTGGTTCAACTATTTCAAACAATTCTAATTTGCTTAAAGGAAAAAGGAAAGGGAGGAACAAAAGGAGGATAGAAGGACGATCATACTAAGGTTTACTCTTTGAGTTTATGTTGAGATAGTTAAGTTTTCATGCATTCATTAATTGATCATAAGCCTAATTATTTCTTATGATAACAAGGTATTATTGTAGACAACAAGATTTAGGGCTGAATTACATCATTCAAACACTTGTTTTTCAGAGGTCTTGATCTATCTTCGATAGCCTGTGTAGACTTGTATGTTTGTGAATTAGTTTTCATGACTGACAAAGGCTATTGTGCAAAGTCGATTGGGCAACAATCTGTGACAAGATGATCCATCTTTTAGAGTTCAATTTTTTTGGTTTTCTTTCAGAGGTCCTTTTGTATGTTTCATCGGGGACATCTAAGTTTGACTTTGGTCCAAAACTTCTTCACGAAATTTTGTAAAGAGAATGAATCTTTTATGAATTGGAATGAAATAAAGGATTACTTTATGTCTCATATGTCTTGATTATCATCTTGGTGTCTTTACTTCTATCTCTACATTTATTTTAGAAACTGTTATATTCAGAAAATCATATAAATAATGAATTTTTTAGCAAGCTTTTATTTATAAAAAGACTAGCCTAAGCAATTGTAATCAATATTTGTGAGTTAGGATATTATTTTTGATGGCTATAAACATAAGGTGATATTCCCGTCTATTTTTCTATACTCGATTATCATCGAATACATCTATTTTTCTGATATTGATTCTTTGACTGTTTTTATTTCTTAATGACTCTACCTGGTGCAAGGCAGCCCAATATTGAGCCCGGTCTTCAAGATCAGAACAACATTGATTTAAACCTGTTTAACACCATTTTAGACACTACTAATACCCGTGTTGATCTTAATCATTCATGGGCAGCAATTGAACGAGATATTAGTGCTCAAGAATGATTAGAAGCTAGATGTAGACAACCTAGAAATCAATAGTAACCTTCTTGTTTCTTCAGTTTTGGCCTTTCTTTCATGTCCTTAGAATCTTGTGTCTCTAGAAGAAGAAGAGGCTTATCAACCGAAATTAGTCATGTTGCTGAAATGGGAAGAAGGAGTGTTGTGTTATCTACCCAACAAGGTGCTCTAGAACTTTGTTTGATTCTTCAAGTTCGTCTTTTTATCCTTCACCTATCATCCACAAGATGGCATCTACTGGTGGCTCTGGTGGCACTGGAAGTGCTTCCTCCTCTCAATATTCATCTTCATCAGTGATTGGTAGATTATATAGCCACCACATGCCTGTCCAATCTACCACAAACCCCACCAAAGTCATTAAAAAGTATGGGATTTTTCAGTTTGAAGAAGACGCCACAACCACACTGTGGCATGTGTCCTCTCCTCTTAACCTAACACCTGCTACTCGTCCACTTCCTAAATTCAAAGAACATCTTCCTAAGTTTTTAGGAAATAACACTGTCACTACAAACAAACACCTGGGGGCATTTTCTAATGCTTGTCACAACATAAGAGCCAACGAAAATGATACTTGCATGTGCTTATTCATCAATTCAAGTCCTCCAACTTGCGTTTCACTAAGTTATACAATCAGATCCCTAAACTCATTCAACCTCAAAACCAAGCCTCTTTCATGCATTAATACAATGCATTACCTTCCCTTTTTGTCATAGGATTGAGGATAAATCCATTGATAATATTGGTTCCGCTTTGCATACTTTTTTAGAGTATGAAGAACAACTTGAAAGAATAGGTCTTCCTCAGGGAGAATCGGTTAAACAGACAGACATGTCCGCTGTTTTACAGCTAGTACAAGACATGAATAATCGTATCATAGCGTTCGAGTGAAAGGGGACTGTCTCACCTCTCACCCATGGAGATTCATCCTCTTCTGTACCCCTCTTTAGGAACCCGATTGAAAATAATTTTCAGCCTAAAGCTATTCTGCCTTGAAGTTGGTGTAACTTCTGTGAGGAACACCACGAGGAAGCCACATTTGAGGTAAGGAAGAGTGCCATAGATAATATCTTTGGTAAAAGACTAGAAACTACTATCGTTTTCCTAGATTTTGAAGAGCCAAAAGATGTCATGATCATTAATACTAGGAACAAAGCCTATGCTCCCAAGGGAAAATTTGAGCCTCCCCGCAATTCTTCTAGCCCAAGCTCATCCTCACCCGTTGCTACTGTTCAGGTTCCTAAAGTTCTTGACAGTCAAGGAACAAATTCCCCTCTCCCCTCTTCCAACTATAATACCTTGAATCAGTTGGCCAACATCAAAGAAGATGCCACCCTTTTGGACATGGTTGGCGTCCCTGAACAACATATGCATTTGAAATGATTCATGGAAGGAAAATATTCCGTTGTAGCTAATATCTATGAAGAGGTTAACGAAGAGGATTTGTCTGCAAATAAAGTAGGTGTACATAACTTTAGATACCCTGTAAAAAATCCCCCTTTTTACATTTTTGTAAATATTATGGATAAGATCGCCCATTGTTGCCTCATTGATGGCGGTTTGGGCCCAAGTGTGATGGAGAAGATTATTATGGAAGAGCTAGGCTTATCTTGTACAAATGAAAATGCTAGAAGCATGCTCTCATATAATAGCCTACACAAAAAAACCATAGGTGAGATTAAAGATGTAAACTTAATTTTTTGCGCACACCCTGAAATAAGGACAACCCTTAGTATTCAGGTAATTGATATGTCAGTAAGCAATTACTCAATCATCTTGGGAAGATATTGGCAAGCCTTAACAGGTGGATACCTCTCACTGGACGGAACACATTTGTCCATTCCTCAGAATGGTAAAAACATTATAGTCCTTAGAGAGGGAAAGATATCACCTTACATAGAGAGTGTCCCATAACCTAATGTAAACTATATAGAAGAGGACTTATGAGTGTATTCAATATTTGCTGAGGATGATAACATTCCCTTGGAAAAAATTGATTTCGATGATGGTATGTGGCACATGCACTTTGATGGTTCATGCTCTAATGAAGGTAACAGATCTGGCATTATCTTGATTTCCCCTGTAGGAAAAATCCATAATTTTTCTTATAGGTTGGAGTTTGCTTACACTAACAATGACACTGAATTCAAAGATTTATTATTAGGAATTGAGAACACATATAATATTGGCTATGGTCACCTTTTAGTTTTTGGGGATTCTGAGCTTGTTGTGAACCTTGTACGTAAAATTTATTCTCCTAGCAACAAGTTGATGAAACGATACACCCAAACTGTTTGGGTGCTTATCTCGAACCTTTTATCTTTCAACATCACTCATGTTAAGAGGGAGTTAAACTCAATGGCCGATTGGTTAGCTATTTTTGTAGCCTCTCCTAATTGGTAACTTCTGCCACACAGACCTGATTGTACCTTTCAATCTCTATATCATCCACACATCCCCGACAATATAGAATCTTGACAGGTTTTCCCTAATGATGAGAGCATTTGTGCTTTCGCTCAAATGAACCTTTTAAGCCTAAAGAAATTATATACATAGAAAATAACAAGATTCCTAAAGGCTTGACCCCTCTATAGAGTTCATTTTATTCGAGTGATGTAGGCAAAAAGGAGAAACAAAAAGAAGAGGAGTCGAAAAGGAAGGTGGGTGAAACCATCTCCTTGAACATTGGGACACCTGAGGCTCCAAAGAATGCTAAAATAGGTGCCAAATGTTCAAATGAAGAGAAAATGAAGTTTGCCAAGCTACTTGGTGAATTTCAAGATGTTTTTTCTTGGTCATATGAGTATCTTCATGGTTTTGATCCTGGTCTTATTCAACATGCCATCCCCATTAAGGAAGGCATAAAACCAGTTAGGAAAAAACAAAGACCTATTAAACATGCGCTAGAAGAAACTATTCGAAAGGAGTTGGAAAAACTCTTGAAGGCTGGAATCATCTTTGTGATCAAGTATTCCGAATGGGTTTCAAATTTGGTTCGTGTTCGGAAAACAACTGGTTAGATTAGATTATGCGTAGATTTTCGTGCATTAAATTGAGCTAGTATAAAATATCACTCCCCTCTCCCTAACATGGAAATGATTTTGCAACAAGTTGCAGGGTCACAAATGATGTCCTTACTTGGCGATTTTTCTGGTTACAATCAAATCAAGGTAAAAAGGGCAGATAAATATAAAACCACCTTTATTACTCGTTGGGGTACCTTTGCTTATGAACGTATTCCTTTTGGATTATCTAATGCAGGTGCCACCTTTCAAAGGGCTATGCAAATAGCTTTTGACGATTTGATCGGTAAGATCATTCAGATCTACCTTGATGACTTAACGATGTACTCTAAAATTTGATCAGATCATTTTGGTCATCTGAGAAAATTTCTCATGCGATTTAGGAAATTTGGCATTTCTCTAAATCCTTCCAAGTCCATTTTCGACATTACCAAGGGTAATCTCCTTGGACACATTTTATCCGATTTAGGAATAAGCATTGATCCTGAAAGGATTGTTGCTATCCTTAATATGCCTACTCCCACTTCTAAGAAGGAGGTTCAAGATTTTATGGGGGTTATTAACTCTGTCCATAGGTTTGTCTCAGATTTTGCTGTGATGGTCAAACCAATTCATAATCTTCTTAAGAAAGATCGTTCTTTTTCTTGGACAGATGATGTTGAAAATGATTTTGAAGGGACTAAGAAAGAAATAAGTTCCACACCGGTTTTGGAGAAGCCATATTTTGAGAAAGAATTCACTATATATACTAATGCCACTGAAGAAGCAATTTTTTCTGTCCTCATGCAAAATTATGATCAAGGAAATGAAAAACCAATGGCTTACATGAGTCAAAGTTTATCTGATGTTGAATTTAAATATTCTTTTATTGAGAAACATGCTTTCACTCTTGTTAAAGTTGTTGAAAATTTTCTCCACTTCATATTAGGTAAGAATACATTGGTAAAAGTCCCTTTACCTGCTGTCAAGTTTTTTCTCTCACAAAATTATCTTTCAGGGAAACTTGCACATTGTCTTACCAAGATCCAGGAGCATGATTTGAATATCATGACTTCTACTACTATCAAGGGACATTACCTATCCCTTCATTTAGCTCAGCATGCTGAGAATAATGAAGAAATATATGAAGAAGACAATTCCCTATCATCTCTCTTTTACATTGATAACTAGATCGTCCCTGTGTCTAAACATCCCTGGTACAAAAAATTAATTTACTACTTACAGAACCAAAGATGTCCAAACAATTTAGACACTCATCAGAGGAGAAGGCTCTGCCTTGAATCCGAAAAATATGTCATTATAGGAGACTTCTTGTTTCGAAGGTCTGCTGATGGTGTGTTGCTTCCCTATGTAAACAATGAAGACACACACATAAACTGTTGCAAGAAACTCATGGCTCTTTAAATTATGCCATTCATGTAGGAGGTCATTTTTTTGGTAAAACCACCACCTTCATGATTATTAGAAAAGGATACTATCAGCCTTCAATCTTTCGTGACTCTTATGTTTTTTCAAGATCTTGTGACAAGTGCCACAAATTTGCTAGGAAAGAACGCCTTTTAGCCATGCCATTACAACTTGTCCTACCAGACTTTCCCTTTTCAAAGTGGGGATTGGATTTTATTGGTCCTATTAATCCTCCACCTTCAGCTGGACACATTTTTATTTTGACATCCATGAACTATTTTAAAAAATGGGCTAAAGTTGGCCCACTTAAGCATTCAACAAATGATCAGGTAATTACTTTCTTGAAAATAATATTTTTTCCAGATTTGGTCTTCCATTGGAAATTATTACAGAAAATGGTCCCTCTTTCATTTCTGCTAAGCTAACCCAATTTTTAGCTAAGTTGGGGGTCAAAAATTTCACCTCATAAACGTATTATCCCCAAGGAAATGGGTAGGATGAGTCCACCAACAAAAATCTGGTAAGAATCGTTGAAAATCTCATTGAAGATAAGCCTCGTCAATGACACACTCTCCTAACTTACACCCTCTAGGCAGATTGAACTACCGCCAAGGTAAGCACTGGTTGCACCCCTTTTCAACTTGTCTATGGTCAAGACGCCCTCTTTCCTACTGAGCTGGAACTTTCTTCCTTGAGGTTGATGCTACAGATCGAAGAATTAAATTCTTCTGGTATTTCACAAAGGATAAACACACTCCTAGCTTTGGAAGAGAAAAGGATGTTTGCTTTGTATAATATTAAAAGGAGACAACAAAATGTTAATAAGTATTTCAACAAGAGTGTCAAGACTATCAAATTTAAGGTCAATGAAAAAGTTTTGCTATGGGATTCAGCTCACATTGATAGGGGAAGACATTCAAAATTTCAAAAATTATGGTTGGGTCCTTTCAAGATTGCTTTTGTCTTAGGTACTAACTATTACATTCTAAACGATTTACAGGAGCAATTATTTTCCTACAACACTAACGGTTCTCACTTGAAGAATTACGTGGAACCAACTTGAAAATTTCTAACGTTGTTTGGGTTTTCTGTAGATTAGTAGTTAGCTTTGCTTTTAGTTTTCACTATTTTTCTTTTCTGCTTTACAGTAGTGTGATTTCGGCTTTCTGTTTTAAACATTTCCTACTGCTTTTACATTTCTGTCATTTTATTTCTGTTGTTTCAATTTTTTCAATTTTATTCTGTTACGATTTTTATTACTTTTTCATCTTTTTTATTGATTTTGGTCAAGAATAAGATGTTGGATCAGTTCTGCCACAGTGACACATTTCTAACGTTGTTTGGGTTTTCTGTAGATTAGTTGTTAGCTTTGCTTTTAGTTTTCACTATTTTTCTTTTCTGCTTTACAGTAGTGTGATTTCTGCTTTCTGTTTTAAACATTTCCTACTGCTTTTACATTTCTGTCATTTTATTTCTGTTGTTTCAAATTTTTCAATTTTATTCTGTTACGATTTTTATTACTTTTTCATCTTTTTTATTGATTTTGGTCAAGAATAAGATGTTGGATCAGTTCTGCCACAGTGACACTCCTGCAAGATATTGTTAGTCAATAAAAATCAAGCTTACACAGCTATTACGATATTTCCCCTGAATGCACACTTGAATTATCTTCTTTCACTGCGGTCTTATAAAATATTGGTTATCTCCCACTTCTTCTTTCCATTTCTTCATCCATTTGAGAAATACAAGAGAAAGTCCATTAATTTTTCTCCTTAAAGTAAAGATAAAAGTCTGGTTGAATGATTATGCATATAGGGATAAATCCCTTCATACTTAACATTTTTCATGAGTTATTCCCAAATTCCTGGTCTTTTTCCCATTAAATGCTCTCACTTCCCCCTGTTGCATAATCATTCTGGTTATATCTTCTTAATTTACTACTTTTGGTCTGCTAAACCATGAGTTATGAGTTATAAATCTGTTGAAAACATATTTCCTCGTGGATTCGCCAGTTTGTTGACAATTAAAATCACAACGAGGATTTCTCCCGCAAAGTATTGCTAAATCCCATTAATTATAGGTTAATGAAATATATAATACTAGTAGGTGGGACCCCCTTGTAGATTGGAGGATCATATCTGGTTCTTAATTGATGTTTTTTTACTGCTGCTCGACATTGCTTACAAGTTTGAGCATGATTGATGATCAATGTTGGTTCTATTCGCGACAAATGGACGATGGATAATGCATGATTGTTCTGTCCCTCTAGGCTCTAATGTCATGTTGAAATGGATTATTATATACATTGTTACCTTTCCATTTACTCCTTGAATTATTACTTGTGCCACCTACAAAAGATACATGTTAGTAACCACAAGTAAAGAAATTAAAAAGGAATAAGAATAATTGAAAAGAAATAAGACAATGTGAATAAATGCACAAGAGATGAACTATGTTACTATGCTATACGATGTTGCTCTATGCAATTTGAAGTTTAAATGGATTGTTGTTAGTCCTAGCTAATGATTAAATGACTATGAGATTTATTAAGTTATATGGAAATACATGTGATATACGCTATAACATGGTTGGCAGTGGTTAATGTGACATAGGGTGGCCCTCTTGGCAATTAATGGATGTTGGTTTCGATGCATGCTTTAATTGAATGAGTTAATGGATTAGTGGGCTCGCGTGTAATATGGAATTGAATAACTAGAGGGTGGAGGCAACGCGCATTTACTGCACGTCACTCCATACCCCTCCCACTGGCCGTCACCCTGGCTATTGTTCAATTGTGTTTATTGTGTCTAAGCTCTGATTTTCAAGAAGAGGAAGAAATGTTTGACCAAGCTCGCGTTTTAAGGTTTTCGTGGTTATAGGTATGTATTTTTTCCATCCATGAACCTGCTCTGGTTATGAAATAGATATTGTATAGGTGATGTATGGGTTTGTGCTTTCCTCAAGTCTGGCAACTGTATAAATTTGTGATTTTTCTAGAATGAATGGTTGGTGTGGTTTCATTGCAATAGTGTTTGAAGTTATAGTTTCATTGATCATTCTGAGTTTAGAAGCCATGAAGGCTCTCTGTCATCCTTATTAGTCTTGGTTGAAAGGTTTTCATTTGGTTCAGATTAGCTGGCTGTCTCCACACTTTTTTATCACCATACCCAGTCGTTTCTGTTATGGGGTTTGCTGGGTTTGAAACACTTTGTGTCACTGCGTCTCGTTCAATTGGGTATGGGTCTGTTCATGTTACTAGTGTTTCCACAGGGGGTTATAATAGTCGCTATGCCAAAGGGATTACTTAAGGTTGATTGCTATTTCTCAGCTCTGTTTTATCTCAACATTCTTCAGTTGATTGGGAAAACCATGAGGGTTATACCATGCGTGTTATAAGTATTGTTAGAGGACCAAAATTAAGCCTTGCTCCTATGTTCATAATCTCTCCTATCACGGGAATTGTCACCATGTCCACGAATTTATTGGTGGTATACATTGTGTGCACCGTTGGTCTTGAAGGTTCTCACCCGATGTTAGGGGGGCGACTCTAGTCTCCTCGTGTTGGTCTACAGAGAAAACCCTTGAATTCTAAAGGTTGATTTTTTATAGAGGGAACCATTGTGTCCAGTCAGGTATGTTGTTGATTGTTATGAGTTGGTGGTGCATTGTCGACAGTGTTCTATCATTGTCTCGTCTCTGTTGATTATGTCGACAATGGTTTTGGTTAATTGGTTGATTGGGAAATGGAATTGGATATAAAATCATTGTCTTTTACATTGTGATCATTAAATTGCTAACCCATCATTAGTTTTAAATTGATTAAGTCACAACAATGCTTTGTGTGTGATGCGTGGATATGTGTGGCCTTCCTACAACATCTTAGGTTGAATTAATGATTGATGTGACTGTGTGTTTAAATTACCAAATGGGAGTATTGCAATCACGATAGTTGTGGTGTGGCTATCCATTTTATATGCTTTGGATATTACTTGATCACACCATAAGAGATGGTCACAGGTTTTAAACAATATGGTTTTGTTGCAATTTGATCGATTTGAGAAATGGGGTTAGGCATACTGTCATTGTCTCCATTTATTAGATTGATAGCTCAACATCGTTGATGTTTATATTCAAATTAATTAAATATGTGCAGTCACATATATTCTCTTGTGTTGGTTGAATGGTCTGTGTATCCTACAACATCGTATAAATTGAAAGGGCGATTGCTATGCATTAAATGACATGTCAGGATAGATTGAGGATTGCGTTTTGACTATCCACTATGTATGGATGATGGATATCATGCATTGTTTTAGAAATGGACACAGATTCAGTGATAATATGATCTCATTATAAATTAATTATTAAATGAACTTGAGGAATGGAATCGAGTGTGATTTTAGTATCTGTGTTTGATTTGAAGAAATGATTCATGGACAGGGGTTGATGTTCTGATGGAACAGATTGGAACAAGTGACTGTGTGTTCATTTAGAAACCGTTTTAAATATTAACTGGAACAATTGAGATAAAAGAAAACTATTACAGGTTGTTGTGGAAGGCATATTGTCTATTTTGATGACACTGTGTTAATGGTTTAATTGCGAACAATGAGAAAATCATACACAAAATTGATTGAGTTATACACATTGGTTGTTAAATTAAACACAATGATTATTTGGTTGGTGTTGGACCTTTTGCATTGATATAGAATGATTATGGATTACTTAATTAATTTAACAACCAATGTGTATAACTCAATCAATTTTGTGTATGATTTTCTCAT
>JZKD02S1792613.1:609935-625734 GCA_000966675.3 Picea glauca | reverse complement strand
CATATCTTTAAAGAGTTGTCATGTATGGTTGTTAAAGGGACTATTTGCTAATCCATTATGCATACAGGAATGAGCTCTTCAAACAAGAGGCTGAAAACCAAGGCCCAACATGCCCCTGTCAAAGGGAAAGCCACTTCTTTCCCTCCCTCACCTTCAAATTATTCTAATAAATCTGTTTCCTTCCACATGCATTGGAGGGACGATTGCTCTCATATGATCAACGAGATAAGACCTAAAGGCTCCACACAACTTAGTGAAAATTCAGAAGGATTAAAAGGTGATAACAACAACAAGGAAAATATTGCCTGAGAGACTAGAAAATATGGATTTTAAGTTTTATTTATTTATTTATTGTTGAGAACAATTGACTTCAGATTTTCGGACATCATGCTTTTTGGATATATTGGTAATATATTTTGGAAAAAAATGCAAATATCATTGAGATAAATTGTATAATATGAATGTGGTGATGTGAGTCACAAGGAAGGATGTTGTTAAATTAATTAGCTATGTTATGATTGTTAAAATCTAAAGGGAGTCACAAGGGGTCCCACCTACTAGTTATTATTTATTTATAGCCCTTATTATGATTATTAATTTCCCCCCTAACTAAAAAGTTGGTTGAGTTTTTAATTAACTTAACTAATGAGGTGGTTCAACTACTTCAACCAATTCTAATTTGCTTAAAGGAAAAAGGAAAGGGAGGAACAAGAGGATGATAGAAGGAAAAACATACAAAGGTTTGCTCTTTGAGTTTATCTTGAGATAGTTCAATTTTCCTTCATTCCTTAATTGATCATAAGCCTAATTTTCTTTTTTATGATAGTAAGGTCTTATTGTAGAAATGAAGATTCAGGGCTGAATTACATCATTAAGACACTTGTTTTTCAAAGGTGTTGATCTATATTTGATAGTCTGTGTAGACTTGTCTGTTTGTGAATTAGTTTTCATGACTGACAAAGGCTATTGTGCATATTCGAGTGGGAAGCAATATGTGGAAAGCTAATCCAACTTTTAGAGTTCAGTTTTTTTGGTGTTCTGTCAGAGGGCCTTTTGTATGTTTCATCGGGGATGTCTAAGTTTGACTTTGGTCCAAAAATTCTTCACAAAATTTTGTAAAGGGAATGACTCTTTGATGAATTGGAATGAAATAAAGGATTGATTTATGTCTCATATGTCTTGATTATCATCTTCGTGTCTTTACTTCTATCTCTACATTTATTTCAACAACTGTTATATTCATAAAACCATATAAATAATGAATTTTCTAGCAAGCTTTTATTTATAAAAAGACTAGCCTAAGCACTTGTAATCAATAATTGTGAGTTAGGATATTATTTTTGATGGTTATAAACATAGGGCGACATTCCCGTCTATTTTTCTTTAGCCAAGCAGAATATAAAAATGCTTGAGTAAGATCATTTCATATCTTTTCCTCAACATTTATTTGGCGACCATACTGGGGAAATCTTCAATATATCTCTGGTTAATTTTTATACTCGATTATCATCGAATACATCTATTTTTCTGATATTGATTCTTTGACTGTTTTTATTTCTTAATGACTGTGCCTATAGCAAGGTAGCCCAATATTGAGCCCGGTCTTCAAGATGAGGTCAACATTGCTTTAAACCTGTTTAAGACCATATTAGACACGGCCAATACTCGTGTTGAGCTTAATCATTCATGGGCAACAATTGAATGAGATATTAGTGCTCAAGAACAATTGGAAGCTAGACGTAGATAGCCTAGAAATCAGCAGTAACCTTCTCGTTTCTTCAGTTTTGGCCTTTCTTTCATGTCCTTAAACTCTCGTGTCTCTAGAAGAAGAAGAGGCTTATCACCGGAAATTAGTCCTATTGCTGAAATAGGAAGAAGGAGAATTGTGTTATCTACCCAACAAGATGCTCTAAGGAGAACTTTGTCTGATTCTTCAAGTTCATTTTTTTATCCTTCACCTATCATCCATAAGATGACATCTATTGGTGGCTCTGGTGGCATTGGAAGTGCTTCCTCCTCTCATTATTCATCTTCATCAGTGATTGGTAGCTTATATAGCCACCATATACCTGTCCAATCTACCACAAACCCCACCAAATTCATTAAAAAGTATGGGCTTTTTCAGTTTGAAGAAGATGCCACAACCACACCGTGGCATGTGTTCTCTTGTCTTAACCTAGCACCTGCTACTCGCCCACTTCCTAAATTCAAATAACATCTTCCTAAATTTTCAGGAAATAACACTGTCACTACAAACAAACACATGGTGGCATTTTCTAATTCTTTTCACAACATAGGAGCCAAATACAATGATACTTGCATGCACTTATTCATCAATTCCTTAGAGGGAAAGGTCGCGGCCAACTTTTTTGACCTTCCTCCTAATATTCTGTCTACTTGGGATGAGTTAATATATTGGTTCAGATGCACTTATGGGCAATCTAAAATCCCATCCGAGAAGTTACAAGAATACAATAACATCGCCTATAAGGATGGTGAAACCATCAAGTCCTTTAGCTTGTGTTTCAATAAGTTATACAATCATTTCCTTGAACTCATTCGACCTCAGAACCAAGCCTCTTTCATGCATTACCTTCCCCTTACTGTCATAGGCTTGAGGATAAAGCCATTGATAATCTCGATTCCACTTTGCATACTTGTTTAGAGTATGAAGAACAACTTGAAAGAACAGGTCTTCCTCAGGGAGAATCGGTTAAACAGACATACATGTCCACCCTCTTACAACTAGTACAAGACATGAATAATCATATGATCATTTTTGAGAGAAAGGGGCCTGTCTCACCTCTCACCCCTGGAGATTCATCCTCTTCTGCACCCCCCTTTAGGAACCTGATTGAAAATAATTTTCAACCTAAAGCTATTTTGCCTTGAATTTGGTGTAACTTTTGCGAGGAACACCATGAGGAAGCCACATGTGAGGTAAGGAAGAGTGCCAGAGATAAGATCTTTGGTAAAAGAACAGAAACTACTATCATTGTCCTATATTTTGAAGAGTGAGAAGATGTCATGATCATCAATACTAGGAACAAAGCCTATGCTCCCAAGGGAAAAATTGAGCCTCCTCGCAACTCTTCTAGCCCAAGCTCATCCTCACCCGGTGCTACTGTTTAGGTTCCTAACATTCCTGACAGTCAAAGAACAACTTCCCCTCTCCCCTCTTCCATGTACAATATCTTGAATCAGTTGGCCAACATCAAGGCAAATGCCACCCTTCTGGACATGGTTGTCGTCCTTGAACAACAGATGCATCTAAAACAATTCATGGAAGGAAAAGCTTCTGTTGTAGCCAATCTCTCTGAAGAGGTGAATGAAGAGGATTCATCTACAAATAAAGTAGGTGTACATAATTTTAGATACCCTATAAAAAATCCCCCCTTTTACATTTCTATAAATATTATGCATAAGATCTCCCATTGTTGCCTTATTGATGGCGGTTCAGGCCCAAGTGTGATGTCGAAGATTATTATGGAAGAGCTAGGCTTATCTTATACAAATTAAAATTCTAGAATAATGTTCTCCTATAATAACCTACAACAAACAACCATAGGTGAGATTAAAGATATAACCTTAGTTTTGTGTGCACACCCTAAAATAAGGACAACCCTTAGTATTCAGGTAATTGATATGCGAGTAAGAAATTACTCAATCATCTTGGGAAGAGATTGGCAAGCCTTAATGGGTGGATACCTCTCACTCGACGGAACAAATTTATCCATTCCTTGGAATGGTAAAAACATTATAGTCCTTAGATAGGGAAGGATATCACCTTACATAGAGAGTGTCCCACAACCTAATGTAAACTATATCGAAGATGACCTAGGAGTGTATTCCATCTTTGCTGAAGAGGATAACATTCCCTTGGAAAAAAATTATTTAGATGATGGTATGTGGCACATGCACTTTGATGACTCATGCTCTAATGAAGGTAACAAAGATGGCATTATCTTGATTTCCCCTGTAGGAAAAATCCATAATTTTTCTTACAGGTTGGAGTTTGCTTGCACTAACAATGACACTGAAATCAACGCTTTATTATTAGGCATTGAGAATGCATATAATCTTGGCTATGGTCACCTTTCAGTTTTTGGGGATTCCGAGCTTGTTGTGAACCTTGTACATAAAATTTATTCTCATAGCAACAAGTTGATGAAACTATACACCCAAACTATTTGGGAACTTATCTCGAACCTTTTATCTTTCAACATCACTCATGTTAAGAGGCAGTTAAACTCAATGGCCGATCGGTTAGCTCTTTTTGCAGCCTCTCCTAATCGACAAATTTTGCCACACAGACCTGATTGTACCTTTCAATCTCTATATCGTCCACACATCCCCAACAATATAGAATCTTGGTAGGTTTTCCCTAATGATGAGAGCATTTTTGCTTTCATTCAAAATGAACCTTTTAAGCCTAAGGAAATTATATCCATAGAAAATAACAAGATTCCTAAAGGCTTGACCCCTCTAGAGAGTTCATTTTCTTCTAGTGATGTAGGCAACTGGAGAAACAAAAATAAGAGGATTCGAAAAGGAAGGTGGGTGAAACCATCTCCTTGAACATTGGGACACCCGAGGCTCCAAAGAATGTTAAAATAGTCACCAAATGTTCAGATGAAGAAAAAATGAAGTTTGCCAAGCTACTTGGTGAATTTCAAGATGTTTTTGCTTGGTCTTACGATGATCTTCATGGTTTTGATCCTGGTATTATAAAACATGCTATCCCCATTAAGGAAGACATAAAACCAGTTAGGAAAAAATAAAGACCTATTAACCCTGCACTAGAAGAAACTATTCGAAAGGAGTTGGAAAAACTCTTGAAGGATGGAATCATCTTTCCAGTCAAGTACTCCAAATGGGTTTCAAATTTGGTTCCTGTTCGGAAAACAACTTGTCAGATTAGATTATGCATTGATTTTCATGCATTAAATCAAGCTGGTATAAAAGATCACTTCCCTCTCCCTAACATGGAAATGATTTTGTAGCAAGTTGTAGGGTCACAAATGATGTCCTTACTTGACGGTTTTTCCGGTTACAATCAAATCAAGGTAAAAGGGAAGATAAATATAAAACCACCTTTATTACTCGTTGGGGTACCTTTTCTTATGAACATATTCCTTTTGGATTATCTAATGCAGGTGCCACCTTTCAAAGGGATATGCAAATAAATTTTGACGATTTGATCGGTAATATCATTCAGATCTACCTTGATGACTTAACGATGTACTCTAAAATCCGATCAGATCATTTTGGTCATTTGAGAAAAGTTCTCATGTGATGTACAGAATTTGACATTTCTCTAAATCCTTCCAAGTCCATTTTCGGCGTTACCGAGGGAAAGCTCCTTGGACACATTGTCTCTAATTCAGGAATAAGCATTGATCCTGAAAGGATTGCTACTATCCTTAATCTGCCTGCTCCGAATTCCAAGAAGGAGGTTCAAGATTTTATGGGGGTTATTAAATTTGTCCATAGTTTTGTCCTAGATTTTTCTATGATGGTCAAACTAATTCATAATCTTCTTAAGAAATATCGTTCTTTTTCTTGGACAGATGATGTCAAAAATTATTTTGGAGGGATTGAGAAATAAATCAGTTCCGCACCGGTTTTGGTGAAGCCATATTTTGAGAAAGAATTCACGATATATACTAATTCCACCGAAGAAGCAATTTCTGTTGTCCTCATACAAAATGATGATCAAGGAAATGAAAAATCAGTGGCTTACTTGAGTCAAAGTTTATCTGATGATGAATTTAAATACTCTTTTATTGAGAAACATGCTTTCGCTCTTGTTAACGTTGTTGAAAAGTTTTACCACTTCATCTTAGGTAAGCATACATTGGTAAAAGTCCCTTTACCTACTGTCAAGTTTTTTCTCTCACAGACTTATCTTTCAGGGAAACTTGCACATTGGATTGCTAAGATCTAGGAGCATGATTTGAATATCATGACTTCTACCACTATCAAGGGACGTGACTTAGCGCTTCAGTTAGCTCAACATGCTGAGAATAATGAAGAAATAGATGAATAAGAAAATTCCCTATCAGCTCTCTTTTACATTGATAACCAGATCCTCCCTGTGTTTGAAAATCCCTGGTACAAATATTTAATTTACTACTTACAGAACCAAAGATGTCCAAACAATTTAGACACTCATCAGAGGAGAAGGATCCACCTTGAATCCACAAAATACGTCATTATAGGAGACTTCTTGTTTCGAAGGTCTATTGATGGTGTGTTTCTTCGTTGTGCAAACAATGAAGACACACAAAAATTGTTGCAAGAAAATCATGGCTCTTCAAATTATGCTATTCATGTAGGAGGTAATTTTTATGCTAAAACCATCGCCTTCATGATTATTAGAAAATGGTACTATTGGAATTCAATATTTCATGAATCTTATGTTTTTTCAAGATCTTGTGACAAGTGCCAAAAAATTTGCTAGGAAAGAACGCCTTTCAACCATGCCATTACAACCTGTCCTACCAGACTTTCCATTTTCAAAGTGGGGATTGGATTTTATTGGTCCTATTAATCCTCCATCTTCAGCTGGACAGGTTTTTATTTTGACAGCCACAGACTATTTTACAAAATGGGATGAAATTGTCCCACTTAAGCATTCAACAGAAGATCAGGTAATTACTGTCCTTGAAAATAACATTTTTTCCAGATTTGGTCTTCCATTGGAAATTATTACAGGCAATGGTCTCGCTTTCATTTATGCTAAGCTAACCCAATTTTTAGCTAAGTTCGGGGTCAAACATTTCACCTCATCAACTTATTATCCCCAAGGAAATGGGTAGGCTAAGTCCACCAACAAAAATCTGGTAAGAATCGTCAAAATGATCATCAAAGATAAGCCTCGTCAATGGCACACTCTCCTAACTTACACCCTTTGGAAATATCGAACTACCACCAAGGTAAGCACGTGTTGCACCCCTTTTCAGCTTGTCTATGGTCAAGAAGCCCTCTTTCCCACTGAGTTGGAACTTTCTTCCTTAAGGTTGATGCTACAGATCAAAGAATTAAATTCTTCTGATATTTCACAAAGGATAAACGCACTCCTAGATTAGGAAGAGAAAAAGATGTTTTCTTTGGATAATATTAAAAGGAGACAACAAACTATTAAGAAGTATTTCAACAAGAGTGTCAAGATTGTCAAATTTAAGGTCAATGAATTTTTTTTGCTATGGGATTCATCTCACACTGATAGGGGAAGACATTCACAATTTCAAAAATTATGGCTGGGTCCTTTCAAGATCACTTTTGTCTTAGGTACTAACTCTTACATTATAAAATATTTACAGGAGCGATTTTTTTCCTACAACACTAACGATTCTCACTTGAAGCATTACGTGGAACCAACTTGAAAATTTCTAACGTTGTTTGGGTTTTCTGTAGATTAGTAGTTAGCTCTACTTTTAGTTTTCACTATTTTTATTTTCTGCTTTACAATAGTGTGATTTATGCTTTCTGTTTTAAACATTTCCTACTGCTTTTACATTTCTGTCATTTTATTTCTGCTGTTTCAAATTTTGCAATTTTATTCTGTTACAATTTTTTTTACTTTTTCATCTTTTTTATTGATTTTGGTGAAGAATAAGATGTTGGATCAGTTTTTCCACAGTGACACTCCTGCAAGATATTGTTAGTCAATAAAAATCAAGCTTACATAGCTGTTACGATATTTCCCTTGAAGGCACACTTGAATTTGTTATTTTCTTTCACTGTGGTCTTATAAAAGATTGGTTATCTCCCGCTTCTTCTTTCCATTTCTTCGTCCATTTGAGAAATAAAAGAGAAAGTCCATTAATTTTTCTCCTTGAAGTAAAGAGAAAAGTCTGGTTGAATGATTATGCATACAGGGATAAACCCCTTCATACTTAACATTTTTCATGAGTTATTCCCAAATTCCCGGTCATTTTTCCATTAAATCCGCTCACTCCCCCCAGTTGCATAATCATTCTGATTATATCTTCTTAATCTACTGCTTTTGGTATGCTAAACCATGAATTATGAGTTCTAAATCTGTTGAAAATAAATTTCCCTGTGGAGTCGCCAATTTGTTAACGATTAAAATCGCAACGAGGATTTCACCCACAAAGTATTGCTAAAGCCTATTAATTATAAGTTAATGATATAAATAATACTAGTAGGTGGGACCCCCTTGTAGATTGGAGGATTAGATCTGGTTCTTATTTGATTTTTTTTTTACTGTTTTTCGACATTGCTTACAGGTTTGAGCATGATTGATGATCAATGCTGGTTCTATTCACGACAAATGAACGATGGATAATGTATGACTGTTCTGTCGCTCTAGGCTCTAATATCGTGTTGAAATGTCTTATGATATCCATATTTACCTTTCCATTTACTCCTTGAATTATTACTTGTGCCACCTGCAAAAGATACATGTTAGTAACCACAAGTAAAAGAAATTGAAAAGGAATAAGACAATGTGAATAAATCCACAAGAGATTAACTATGTTACTATGCTATACGATGTTGCACTCTACATTTTGAAGTTTAAATGGATTTTTGTTAGTCCTCTCTAATGAGTAAATGGATATACAATTTATTATATTACATGGAAATACATGTGATATGCGCTACAATATGGTTAGCAGTGGTTAATGTGACATAGGGTGGCGCTCTTGGAAATTAGTGGATGTTGGTTTCAATGCATGGTTTAATTGAATGAATTAATGGATTAGTGGGTTGGTGTGTACTATGGAATTGAATGACTGGAGGGTGGAGGTGATGTGCATTTACTACACATCACTCCATACCCCTCCCACTGGTCGTCACCCTGGCTATTGTTCAATTGTGTTCGTTGTGGCTAAGCTCTGATTTTCAAGCAGAGGAAGAATTGTTCGACCAAGATCGCGTTTTAAGGTTTCGTGGTTACAAGTATGTCTTTTCGCCATCCATGAACCCACTCTAGTTATGAAATAGATATTGGCTCGGTGATGTATGGGTCTGTGCTTTCCTTAAGTCTGAAAACTATGTAAATTTGTGATCTTTATGGAATGAATGGTTGGTGTGGTTTCATTGCAATAATGTTTGAAGTTACAGTTTCATTAATCATTCTGAGTTTAGAATCCATGAAGGTTCTCTATCATCCTTATTGGTCTTGGTTGAAAGGTCTTCATTTGGTCCAGATTGGCTGGTTGTCTCCACACTTTCTATCACCATACCCAGTCATTTGTTGTTATGGGGTTTAATTGCTGGGTTTGAAACACTTTGTGTCACTGCGTATCGTTCACTTGGGTATGGGTCCATTCATGTTACTTGTGTTTGCACATGGGGTTATGATAATCGTTATGCTAAAGGGATTGATTAAGGTTGATTTCTATTTCTCTGTTCTGTTTTATCTCAGAATTCTTCAGTTGATTGGGAAAACCACAAGGGTTATACCATGTGCATTCTAAGTATTGTTAGAGGACCGAAATGAATCCTTTCTCTCTATTCATAATCTCTCCTATCATGGGAATTGTCACCCTGTCTGCGAAGTTATTAGTGGTATACACTGTGTGTGCCCCGTTGGTCTCGAAGGTTCTCACCCAATGTTAGAGGGGGCGACTCTAGTCTCCCTGAGTTGATCCACAGAGCAAACCCTTGACTTATCAAGCCTGGTTTTTAATAGAGGTAACCATTGTGTCCGGTCGAGTATGTTGTTAATTGTTATGAGTTGGTGGTGCATCGTCGACAGTGTTCTATCATTGGCTCATCTTTGTTGATTATGTCGACAATGGTTTTGGTTAATTGGTTGATTGGGAAATGGAATTGGATATAAATTCGTTGTCTTTTACAATGTGATCATTAAATTTTTAACCCAACATTAGTTTTAAATTGATTAAGTCATAGTAATACTTTGTGCGTGATGCGTGGATATGTGTGGCCTTCCTACAACATGTTAGGTTGAATTAATGATTGTTATGACTATGTGTTTAAATTACCAAATGGGAGTATTGCAATCAAAATAGTTGTGGCATGGCTATCCATTGTATATGCTTTGGATATTACTTGATCACACCATCATAGATGGTCACGGGTTTTTAAACAATATGGTTTTGTTGCAATTTGATCAATTTGAGAAATGGGGTTAGGTATATTGTCGTTTTCTGCCTTTATTAGATTGATAGCTCAACATCGTTGATGTTTATATTCAGATTAATTAAACATGTGCAGTCACATAGATGCTCTTGTGTTTGTTGAATGGTCTGTGTATCCTACAACATTGTATAAATTGAAAGTGATTTTTGTGCGTTAAACGACAAGTCAGGATAGATTGAGGATTGTGTTTTGACTGTCGACAATGTATGGATGATGGATATCATGCATTGTCTCAGAAATAGACATGGATTCAGTGACAATATGATCTCATTACAAATTAATTAATAAATGATCTCGAGGAATGGAATCGGGTGTGATTTTAGTATCTGTGTTTGATTTGAAGAAATGATTCATGGACATGGGTTGATGTTTTGATGGAACAGATTGGAACACATGATTGTGTGTTCATTTATAAACTGTTTTAAATATTAACTGGAGCAATTGAGAAGAAACAAAACTCTTACAGGTTGTTGTGGAAGGCATATTGTCTATTTTGATGACACGGTGTTAATGTTTTAATTGCGAACAATGAGAAAATAATACACAAAATTGATTGAGTTATACATAGTGGTTGTTAAATTAAAAACAATGATTATTTGGTTGGTGTTGGACCTTTTGTGTTGATATAGAATGATTATGGATTACTTAATTAATTTTATGAACAATATCCGCTCTCCTCCCTACCATTATTTTACTTTTCGTTAATTACAATCCCCTCGCCTTCCCATATCCATTTTCACTTCCTGTTATTAAAATTTAAATACGGATAAGAGAATTGTGTATTGCAACAGTTTGAAATCACAATTTCTTGGATGGATTACATCGGCATGTCCTTGGTTTACATTATAGTTTATTGTGTGTTGTCTGTGAGAAGTAGCCATGCTTTTTTTCCCCTACTCATTTTATCATTTTTCGCTCAATACAAACGCCTCGCATATCCTAGGACCTTTTGTTCACCCCCCTTCTCATTGACAACAATTAAACAATTTGTATGGATTGGATTGCATGAGTCTGATATGTTGTTGAGCCAAAATCTATTTCATATATTTAAATAGTTGTCATGTATGGTTGTTAAAGGGACTATTTTCTAATCCATTATGCATATAGGAATAAGCTCTTCAAACAAGAGGCTGAAAACTGAGGTCCACCATTCCCCTATAAAAGGGAAAGCCACTTCTGCCCCTCCCTCGCCTTCAAATGATTCTAATAAATTTGTGTCCTTCCACATGCATTGGAGGGATGATTGCCCTCATATGATCAATGAGATGATACCTAAAGGCTCCACACAACTTAAGGAAAAATCAGAAGGATTAAAAGGTGACAACAACAACAAGGGAAAGATTGCCTCACAGACTGGAAAATATGGATTTTAAGTTTTATTTATTTATTTATTGTTGAGAACAACTGACTTCAGATTTTCGGACAACATGCTTTTTGGATATATTGGAAATAATTGCAAATATCATTGAGATCAATTGTCAAATATGAATGTGGTGATGGGAGTCACAAGGAGGGATGTTGTTAAATTAATTAGCTATGTTATGATTGTTAAAAGCTAAAGGAAGTCACAAGGGGTCCCACCTACTAGTTATTATTTATTTATAACCCTTATTATGATTATTACTTTTCCCCTAACTAAAAATTTGGTTGAGTTCTTAATTAACTTAACTAATGAGGTGGTTCAACTACTTCAACCAATTCTAATTTGCTTAAAGGAAAAAGGAAAGGGAGGAACAAGAGGAGGATAGAAGAAGAAGCATACTAAGGTTTTCTCTTTGAGTTTATGTTGAGATAGTTCAGTTTTCATTCATTCCTTAATTGATCATAAGCCTAATTCTTTTTTATGATAGCAGGGTCTTATTGTAGAAAACAAGATTCAAGGTTGAATTACATCCTTCAGACACTTGTTTTTCAGAGGTGTTGATCTATCTTTGATAGTCTGTGTAGACTTGTCTATTTGTGAATTAGTTTTCATGACTGACAAAGGCTATTGTGCAGATTCGAGTGGGCAACAATCTATGGCAAGTTGATCCAACTTTTAGAGTTTAGTTTTTTTGGTTTTCTGTCAGAGGTCCTTTTCTATGTTTCATCGGGGACGTCTAAGTTTGAATTTGGTCCAAAACTTCTTCACGAAATTTTGTAAAGAGAATGACTCTTTGATGAATTGGAATGAAATAAAGGATTGATTTATGTCTCATACGTATTGATTATCATCTTGGTGTCTTTACTTCTATCTCTACATTTATTTCAACAACTGTTATATTCAGAAAATCATATAAATAATGAATTTTCCAGCAAGCTTTTATTTATAAAAAGACTAGCCTAAGCACTTGTAATCAATACTTGTGATTTAGCATATTATTTTTTATGGCTATAAACATAGGGTGACATTCCCGTCTATTTTTCTTTAGCCAATAAAAATTTGAAAATGATTGAATACGATTATTTCATATCTTTTCCTCAGCAATGTTGAATCCATATTGCGCCTTTGTCAACATTCACTACACCGTGATATTATGCTTCTATGGTCAAAAGTGAGACCACCTTCTACCTTTTACAAGTTCATACTGTGTTAAAAATGAAAACAAAAGACATATTAGCCGTATGTAGACTTCCTATCATCACCATTTCTATCCCAATTTGAGTCATTGTAACCAACCAACTCATTCACATTATCACCACAATACTTTATGCCAATATAATATAAATGAACATTTATCTTTACATACTTCAAGTAACTTTCCCAAAGATCCTACATGAATTGAGAAACCAAATTAAGCATAATGGAAATATCAGTTTAATTATGAGTTAAATAAATAAGGCTACAAATAAGTTGTCCATAAAGTATGACATCGACCTTTAGAGAATCACACTCAGTTATCTTCACTCTTTACTATCAAGGTTAGCACACAATTTACAATCTTCTATATTTTACTTTTATAAAATATTGAACACATATTGAGGCTGAGAAATAAAGATCTTGCTACTCCTCAAAGTGCACCAATGTTTTGAGAATTCTTTGCAAATTACAAAATAATATTCATATTTGGAGTTGAAGAGATTTGTATTTGGTAGTAGTGATGATTTTGGGATGGTAGGCATATCCCTTGGTTCTTCCACTCAACAAGTTAGCAATGAATGATAGTGTGACATGACTAAAAAGATATAATTTTTTCCTCATAGTAGATCACCCTCCAAAAATATCAAAATGATTATTGTTGTTAGTTCAATAGATATTGTGAATTCATCTAAAGCATGTTAATCAATAATCATTCCTAGGATAAATTTCCAATACATTTATCAATGAAGTAAGAAGAGAAAATATTATTCTAGAATTAGATTGTAGCAATGATAAGAGATGGTGATGTATTTGCCACCAAAATTGCACCTACAATGCTATTTGGAAGCTTGTATTAGGTCAAAAAAGGTTTCTCAAGAATGCTATATATGTTTCTTATGAGCTTCCCAAGTATTCGAGTTTTAAACCATTGTCCCAAATCATCACCATATTATTTTTTGGCAATGGTGTGGGACAATATCTAGCAGCTATATGAATGATGTTGATCTTCGACAAATCTAAAGTTGATGAGGTTGTTTTTTGAATTTTTTGTATTAAGTATCAAAGGGAGATAGGGTGCAGGTAGCATTGCTCTATTGGTAGAAGGATTCATCTTATGATCAATTCAAAGCTAAAACACCTTGCAAAAATATAACATTCAACTTCAAGAAGAATGGTGATACATAAGACTATGATAAATAGGAAACTATCCATGTTTAGATACCATCCCCTAAAGAAGAGAAACTTAATGCTTCTAATACTAGTCAGAGAACAAACATTATATAGGTTCAAATGATCTTTTAACAAAATATGTTCATATAAAATACTTAGGATCATTGATAGTAGGGATTGCAACAATATTTCATTCTAAAGTATTTCCAGAATTAAGGATAGAAGGTCACAAAATAGTCAACGTGTTGTATATCGAAGTGTAGGGTTATTGACAAGCTAGGGCTAGGCTTGCATGCAGATGTTGACCTTAAAGAAATGACCTTTTAACCTACCACCCAAAACTTTAAACCCCTTTTTACGATACATGCATGGAAAGGAACTACTAACCTTTTTACTGATGTTTGGTGTAGATCCTTCGTTGCGCTCTTGACTGCTTGCTCGTGCGGCTCCTTCCAAAGTTAACCTGCAATCAAGACAAAACACTATGCATGCATGCTATTTTTCTACTTGAGGGTTAGAAATTAAGCATAAATTACACAAATCACATATAACTCATGCATTGGGACGGGAAAAGTATTCTTTTTATTATTTTCAAAATGAATCAACTTACAATAGAAGTCGAGACCGACCACCGCTCCTTGATCCTGATCTTGGGCTCCTCCTCTTCTTTGTCCTCCAACTACTTTGCGTTAATTCTCCTTAGGCTTGAGGAAAGGCTAAAGGGTTGGGACAAATGGATTTGGCAATTGGGCAGAGTTTCTTTTCTATAATTTTCCTCTTCCAAATATTACCCCTACCCCTTCTTTTATAGGCTAGGAGGAGCTAGGGTTTTGGACGAACTCTCGGCCATGCATGGCTGGGAGTTTCAATTAACTGACCCATAGCTTTTTGTCCCGTCGGCAACTTTCCTGTTTTTGTGCTTTGTTAGGTAAACAAGGGCTGTAGAAGACCTTCCAGCGTTCAAACGCGTGCAGTAGTGGGTTAGGGCGCGTTTTCCTTTACCTAAGAGGATTTTTGAAGAGGTTGTGCAGCAGATGTTTTGGAAATGAATGGATATGAGTTGGCCTGATTCCAGGTAAGCATGTATGGTGAAATTTAGGGTTATAACAGATGCCCCCTAATGTGTGAGGTAAGAAGAGCATCTGATGGCCAAAATACATTACCAATCTTTTACCAATCTATGCTGATATGCTGAATGAGGGAGCCTAAGAATCAGGAATCAGGAGGTGCCATCTGTAAAATAACAAATGTCTCACCGAGGTGGGCATACCCATGCTCGGGATAAGATAGAACCATGGATACCAATCAAATACACTGTAGATCCATGTCAAATAACTATAAAGAGTAGCCACAAACAATACACAGCGGAGCTACATCTCGAAATCATAAAGATATACATAGAAAGTATCCATCTCCCAGAAGTTGATTCGGCCTGATGGTTGTACTTCAAAGCTCGAGCAACAACTTCAAACTCTTCTAAAACTTGGTTAGGAGTGTAATATGAGTGTACGACTGCACTACCCAGAGGTCTTCGACGGCTCGTCGGTTATGGACTTGATAATCTTGATGATCGGACTGAAGGCTTCAGTGATTTAGAACAAAGACTTGATTAGACGTTCAGGATGGCTGGGTATGTGGACAAGAGACATAATGCAGAGGGACCAACTCAGGCGTAGTAACAAACTTCCCTTGGACAATAGCACGACAAGTGATAAGACTCAGGAAACATATCTGTTAATCATAAGTCTACGAAGCAGGAGGCAACACAAACTCTCCATATGTCTGGAAGAGTAACCAAACGGTGGAGGACACAACTCTAAATAGCGAGAAAAAGCTTCCTAAGGTCGTACTACATCCCATAGTCTGATGATCAAACAGACAGATGTGCTTCATCCAAGGGCGACTCATTATGCTGCCAATAAAGAAAATACTTTT
>JZKD02S1792613.1:512303-609458 GCA_000966675.3 Picea glauca | reverse complement strand
AAACAAGGTCACTCGACAATCTTTTCATCTTTAAGGAGTCTGAAAAGGGCTTAAAGAAGACTCCATAATGGTTACTTTTCTCAGTTAATCTGGACGAGATCGAAAAGAATAAATGAAGTCTCGCCGGATGTTGTTTTTGGATCTCAAAGCGAGCTTGAAAAACAACAAAGGTAGCTCATGATAGACTCTTTGTGGGTCGATGCCTAGCATCTCCTCGGGGGAGATGTATGCTCCGACGAAAACATTGGCTATGATGCCAGGAGTTCTGGAAATATTGATAGGTATCGTTTCAGAAATGGTTGCCATATTACCTTCAGCATAGATCTTGTGTGTAGCTAAGGGATTAGTATGAAAAGACCTATCTCCAGTCATAGTCACGATGAATTCTCCTGCCTCGATTCGACTTAACTCTGGGAGGAAATATGATCTACGATGAAGATCTTCCCAAGGTTTGTCCGGACTAGTCATTTCTTCGATTACTACTTCGTCAGAAGGCAAGACTAAGTCTAACGAATCAATGTTGGCGAGAGAACCCTGAGCCCAGAGAGGCTCTAGAAGCGGATTCGACTCTTATGCTGGAGTCGGATCAGGGTTAGCTGAAGCTTGCTGGACTAAAGAGTACGCTACTTCAGTGGCCGACAAGGGCATAAACATGTCGGAGTGCCCTGTCTCATTCATCGTGGTTGATGGGGAAGGAAGAATCCATGGATCCTCAAAGTAAGTCGTACGGAATGACGAAACGTGAAAAATCTCAGCCTTGTGGTGATTAGATATAAACTTGACATTGTCATGAGGAGGTGGGTAATCGAAGGTACCCATCAAGGATGGGCACAAACCCACTCCTACATTAACGACATCAGGTTGAGGATTATCTATCATGGGAACCATGGATGCCCCCAAAGCTGGGTCAGGTCTAGAGAAGGACAATTGATCGATGGTCACTATCCGACCTTCATGTGGAAACAATAAGACTCGAAAAATTGTAGCAACCACAACTTTCATAGCATAAGTCCAACTTCGACCCAATAAGAGATTATAGTCGAGGGGGGCATCGACTACCTCTACTTCAACGCACACGGTCTTTCCTCCTAACTGCACAGGGAAAGAAGGAACGATGCCATGTGGTCGGAAAGAATGACCGTCGAACGCAGTGAGGAGAGTAGGTGATGGAGACAAAGCGGGCTGACCAATGGCTTTCCAACATGCTAACGACATAACACAAGTCGAACCGCCCTCGTCGACCACCGTGCGGAAGATATTCCATGTAAAAGTTTTCATGGGATGAGCCACTACTATCTGAAACGCGACGTGGTAAGGCAGACGAGGTTTCAAGTCGGTCGTATCTAAAATGATGGTGCCCGGGTTACAAGTCTTAGTAGAGCCTAAAGCAGTCAACAAGGCTTTCCTCTGAGCAGGGAAACTTTGGAGGACCTCCAAAGCAGACATTGCATAAGGGGTTTGTGATAAATCTTCCACCACAGAGTAATTTTGGGCGGCCCTTGCATTTGGGTTATGAGAAGCTTTCTTAAATGCACCCTTTGGAATGTGTGTCATTGTTTCACCCAACGTCTTCTCGATCTGTAGAGGAAGAGATGGGATCTCGACTTCTTTACCCTTCTCAGAGGTGCTTGGTTTACTATAGTCATGCGTTCTAGTCGTTATTAAAGCATCACCTCTGACCATATATATGTTCGCGAATGAGGAGTTGTTTGGAGGAGGGCAGGTTTCCTGGCTGCCCCCTTCGGCACTCGTAGAGGCTTGAGTTAGATTTTGCTCATGCTGAAAGGGATTAGTCAACACGGCTTGTTGTTGCTGTGTGACAAACTTCTAGGCCTCTGCAAGTCAAGGACATAGATGGGTCAGGTGGTCTTCCAAACATAAGTTGCATGGATACCTCGCCTTCCACTTTTCGGTGATGCCCTCGCCAGCATTATCAGTAGGTTTCTTATCCCCCTTAGCCTTTTTCCGTTGTTTTTTCTTCCCTTCAGGCTGCTGGGTGGCCTTTGGGTTAGTCATTTTCACGGAGTGTACTTCCGACGTTTGGGTAGGAGGAGTAGCCAAAGCAGTAGTCTGGGTGGCCGCTGAGTGTTGTATAGATAACTGTTGCAATTGTTTTGTTAATTGCTCAGCAGGCTTGGTTTGTGTCGAACCAACGATACCATCGGCATGTGGTCCGGCTCTTTGTCTAGTTTTATCCAGTATTGATCGTGGAGCATCCGGAAGGATGTTGTATAATAAACCAGACTGAGAATAGATGAGCTCAAACTGTTGAGCCCTCATGATGGCATCTTCTTCGGAGAAAACCCCAGAAGTTGCGACGTCTTTGGATAGTTGCGGTACTAAAGACTTAAGGAACCACTCAAGCAGGAATGCTGGTGGAACCGGTACTTTGATTAGACTCTTTCGGCGTCTCCACTCTCGGATATGATTAGAGATATGGTCCGTTGTCATCTGTTCGAAATTGGCAAGCAACTATGTGCCCGCGTTGTATCTCACAGGTAACTGGAAATGGTTAAGGAAGGCCATAGCCAGTTCGCCAAAAGAAGAATATCGTGAGCGATCAAGCTCGATGTACCATTTCGCAGCACTCCCGATAAGAGTGCGTTGAAACAATCGCAACTGTACGGAGTCATATTTTAGTGAGTTAGATGAACACCAAAGGTGGAAAGTAGTCACATGATCACCTGGATATTCGTTAGGCATGGCCTCGAACTTTGGAATGTCCGAATGCAACTTTGTTGGCATAGGAGGCCAACGTGGATCGTGACAAATAGGATCGTTTAACAACCTTGTCAAATCGGGCAAGTGTAATGTCACCAGAAATGGTAGTTTGGGTTGTTGCTGATAGCCTGGGAAAAAGGGTCCTGGAGTTTGACTAGCACCAGGTTTCCAGGAAAAGTTTGGCTGCTGGCCCGGATTCTGGTAGAAACCATGGCCCTGACCAGCGTAAGGATTTTGCATCTGTGGAGACATCATTGGCTGATTCCCCATAAAGGACATAGGATGTTGGGCATTCATCGTGTTTGACGGACTTTGGGAAGGATTACCCCATGCTGGTCCTGATGGGAGAGGCATAGAAGTCTGTATAGGGTTCCATTGACTGTGGAAAGAATTACCCCATAATGACATTCCAGACGAGGGAACAGATCCTTGACCTGAGTTCCAAAGTCCTACTATATGTGCCCTCGGTGCAGGAATAGTACCCTGCGTCGGAGTAGACTGTCCAAAAATGGGAGTGCCCCCAGATGGGAAAGAAGTGGATGCGAAAGTATTGTTACCAAACGTCTCATTCCAAACAAATGGTGACGAACCTACCGGCGTAGTGTGCGCAGGTATTCCTTGACTACCGGCTCCAAATGAACTCGTGTGTACAGGCTGCCCGGCGGACTGCTGATGCAGACCATCAAGCGAAGGGGATGAAGGAGAGATATGACCTCCAGCGTAAGGAAAGGCGTTAAAAGGGACAGGAATTCCCCCAAGTTGACCTTGCAGAGGAGCGGTAGAGCTCCCTGCCCCCAGACCCAAAGTCTGTAAAGTGGAGTAAGTGAGTACAGGGCTTGTACCTGAACTAGGCATACCGTATGAGAACGGAGGTCCGGTCGCACTAGGTGTAAAGGGAGGTGTGACCGCCACGATAGATGGGGTCGGCCCACTGTACGACGTAGTTGCGACCGAGACCATGGTGGCCCGGACCGCCGACAAAGGCAAGTTAGGAGATGCTTCTCCTGTGGTAGCAACGGTGGTGGGAATGGAAGAATTCCTAGAGGAAGTAACAACGTTTGGTTCCATAACTGTGTGAGGCACTGAAAAGCGTTCGTAAAATTGAATGGGTACAATGACCGATGGCCAAGTATCAGTGGTTGGGGTTTCAACCGAACCAATATTGGCGGTTGATTCCTCCGGGAGTTGTTCGGGCTCAATGGTTTGTAACCCGGTTTCTTCGAAAGACCCTTGTTGGTCTAGCTTCCGCCTCAAAGGTGGCGGGGGTGGCTTCAGTATAAGCCTTTTTGTCTTATTGGCAACTTTCCATTTTTTTTTTATTCTGAAGGTAAACGCGGGCTGTAGTGGGCCTGCTAGCGTTTTCTTTTGGATACACGCGGGCTGTAGTGGGCCTGCTAGCGTTTTCTTTTTTAAAAATGGAGTTTTTAGAAGAGTTGTTCAATATTTTTTTGGCAAAGAAGGGATATGAGTTGGCTTGATGCCAGGTAAGCATGTGTGGTGCAATTTAGGGTTATAACAGTTATGCATAATTTTTAGATCTATTCAAACACTAATGCATACTCCATGGCATCATTTTGAATTTGACTTTGATGGAAGTATTATCATGGAAAATATGTTCACATGAGATCACGATGGATTTGTTTCTCTTTATATTTGTTGCTAGCAATAATCTTCCTAGATCTCAGGAAGGATGGATACTTTTTGAATTCGGTGAAAGGATATTTCACAACATGCATATAAACATGATAAAATCCAAGTTGGAAGAGAACTTCAATGAAGACAAATAATTTTGGATGATCGAGAAAGAGTATATGCTATAGGTAGTAATTACAAGTTTTTTGCATACTTGCTTCAAGCATTATGGTAGATATTAGTGGTGGAATTGGTGGTAGAATTCCACAGTATCTGGGTGCTTTCTATATGGAAAATAAAGGATCCCAAATGGCCTATAATAAATGGTGTAGACTTAAAACATAGAAGAAATCAATTTACAAGAATAGCAAGTAAACTCAAGCACTTGGTCTACCTTGAAGGAAATGCCCAACATATTGATAAGAAATTTGAATGTTTCATGGGATATCCAAAGGGAAAATACCCCAAAGGAGAGAAGCCTTTCCATTAAACAATGTGAATTAAATTGATCCTTAACACTTTCCTTTGATTCATAAACTTGTAAGGAAGAGTTGAACATTCAAAGAAGGTTTTCAATGGAGAAGTTATTTAATGCACATAACGAGGAGGTGGTTACCTTAGAGAAGGTCATTTTACCCTTAATCATACTTTATGAAGAAGCAATTGGGTCAAGGCACATATCCACATGAGATCCACATTTTTATAAAGTTGTTTTAACAACCACTAACCACCTTTTCACATTTCTATGGAATTTGTTTATGTGTTGGAAAGGATGCCCAACCTAAGAGAAGGATAATTGGACTCAAGTACATATTCCAAGGTCAAACAACCATATTTGGAGAAGAACCCAACCTTGAAGGAGATTTCTAAATTCTCTCATGCATTTTATATTGTTATCACTTGGATATATTCATGGATCTAGAAGCCACTCATAGTATCTTATTGTATCCCTTGGAAAAAAACATGGATCTAAGAATTGCTAGTACTTTATTGTCATTTCTAGGAGAAAAAGGTGGATCTATAATCCAATAAATCAATATTTTACTATAAAGAGATGGATATTGAAGTCAATTAAAGGACTATCTCTCTCCATTTGTTTCTCATGGTTGGATTGACAGGGAAAACCCCTCTAAGCCTAGTTGAACATCAAGTAGGAGGAGGAAGTGAAGGTAAACACAAGTATATGTGAGGCTTCCATCATCCCTCTCTTTTATTTTGGATGATTATGGTATTATGTTAGAGTGGCTAGTGTTTTTATCACTAGGAATGATCTCTTCATATGAGAAGGGAATAAGTGTAAGTTTGTCAACTCTTCTTAGCCCTTGATGTAATATTGTGTATTGGGGAAGTTTTTCTACCATAATAAAATATTTGATGTTTGCACCTAAGATTGTTATTGAAGATGTGACTTGTTTCTTGGTTGTCCATTCCTTTGAAGGTTGTATTTATTGGTCATTTTCGTTATAATCTCATGTTATGGTTCTTCCTTCAATATTTAAGTTGCATATTTTTTATTAGCTTTAACATATTGGTTGTGATGGTGCATATATTGTTAGATCCATCATTCCCTCTCATATAACCTAACAATCAATTTGGATTAGTCATGACAAATTAGTGTAAGACTTGAATACATATTCTCCATATCATTCTAAACCCTCTTTGTTTGTATTCCTTGAATCCATAACCCTTGGATCGACACTGGTCTTAGTAACCCACCATCCACTGAAATATAAATTTTATCATATATATCCTAGGGATACCCCTTTGTGCATGAGGAGAGTTACCCTAAAGTGATAGAGGGATATATTATGGAAACAATGGGTAGCCCCTATTAGTTCATCTAAAGTTGCATTTTTTTTAGGGCTTTAACACTTGAAGTGTGAGTTTAGGAGGAAACATATACCATCATCCATTTGTAAGACTTGAATTCCCAAAAACAAATGGAATAGATCAAGGTCATCCATTTCAAATGTGTGTGTGTGTGTGAATAATTTTTTCAAACCCAAAATTAAATCAACATTGCTTCCAATGACAACTAAATCATCCACATACATTGCAACCATCGATTTTCACCATTTTCATGTAATACATAGATATTGTGATCTAATTCAAAATGTTTGAAACCAATATTGAGGAAAAAATGGTCAATCTTCCCATTCCATGCCTCATGGGCCTATTTCAAACCATACAAGGAGTTTTTTAATGGATAGACAAGACTACCATTTTTTTCAAATCCCGGGGATCACTCCATATAAATATATTTAATGAAATCACCATGTAAGAAAATAGTTTTGACATCCATATGATGTACCTCCCATCCAAAACAGTAGCAAGTGAAAGAATCATTCAAATATAATTCATGTTTGCAACAGAGGAAAAGGGTTCAGTGTAGTCAATGCCTTCTTTTTGAGAAACCCTTTGCTACCATACATGTCTAATTTCTTTTAACAATGCCTTTATATGTGAATTTGGTCTTATATACCCATGTTCACTTTACCACATTCTTTCATTGCGGTCAAGTAATTAAATCCCATGTTTCATTCTTCAATAAGGAATGATACACATAAGCCATATCATTCTCCTATTTAGGTCAACCATGTGCATTCACAATATGTGTCATGATCACATGCCTATAGCACACATGCCATTAGAAAAACACTTCCAAGTTGTTTATGACTTCTAGTCTTCCTTGATTCATTTATATATGCTACATCATCTCCAACATCTTCAATTGTCTTAGTAACCTATATGGATAGAGAAATATTTTTTATAGAAGGTGTACTTTACTGAAATACTCATTAGAGGATCGATTAGGGGTTCTAAATATTGTGGTCAACGCCATTATAGAAGTTCGAATACAAGTCATTTTTTATACATGAGTCGATTTTCCAATCACAAATACAATATAGTAGTCAATTGATCTTGAATCTTTCAAAATTTCTAATGGAACATTGCGCAACAAGCCATAAGAGGAGTTCAATAGAGTAACCCTTGATGATTTCTCATTAAAGACAACATCTCTCTTGGGAAAAAAATGTCTTTCAACTGGGTCAAACAACATGTATACCTTCAACTCTTTATAGTAACCCATCATAATACACGTGATGGGTGTTCTATATGCACTAAAAAACACTAAAAACCCTCAATTAAATTGTCAACCCGGGGTAAGTAAACTTAGATTTGTAGCACTATATGTGCCAAGGTAGAAAGGATAGAGGTAGTATAGTCTAATTAAAGAAATGGGATATCTAAGGGCTAATCTACTTAAGAAAAGACTATTAATGATCAAACCCTACTAAGAAACTTAAACTATTTACCCTAAGTAACTTTTGAACAAAGGATCGATGGATTGTTCTAAGAAAGCAAATGAAAACTCTACTTAAAGAAAATTAACTTAATCATTAAAATGAGCGAAAACAAACTATCTATTTAATCTACCTAATAAGCAATAACAATGGCAAACTACTTTAATTAACCTACTCAAATTCAATAAGCAACAACAAGTAAGTAAATAAACAAACAAGCAACAAGTAAGTAAATAAACAAGTAAGCAACTACCCTATTAAAACAAATAAACAAGCAAGCAACTACCCTATCAAAGCAAGTAAACAAGCAAGCGATCGACTAACTAACCTATGGTAACTTCTACAACAAGTAAACTAATCAAAATTACTCAATAAACAACTAATCAAACTAATAAGCAAGTGAACTCTATTCTTAAATTAAACTTCATAATTTCTTCTAATTTATGAAATGAAATCTTAATCTACTAAATTCAAAGCATCATGACAATAAAAGTAATCAACAACTAATCTTTAATCTACCAAAGCAAGAAGACTATCCTCTAATCTATAAAAGCAAGGGAACTATCCTCTAATCTATAAAAGCAAGAGAACTCAAATATAGTGTTGATGGTTATGTCTCCGGTGTCCTATGATATCACGATGGCATTTAACAATTAATGATAACTCAAGAAGGATAAACTCAATATTAACTTCTATATCAAACTGAAAGATATGAATTAGGCAATCTAGTGAGAACTTAGCCATTATAGAAGAAACATCAACTACCATGCATATCCATGTGATTCTTCAATTCATGCATTAATCATCAACAATATGGAAACACTATTCTATTAAATTCAAACGCATGCTATGCTAATGTAAGCAAATTCATACTACTTAGAGATTCATAACTAGAAACTAAACTCAATAATCAAACTTCGAATTAAAATTGCAACCTAGATATAGAATGGAAATTGCATAAAGTAGATTGAACTAATCCTATTTTAATAATTTAAATTGCAAATGGAAATACTCTTAAAAACATAACTCAAATCCTATTTCTATTTCAGCATATGGCAAGATAAGCAAACTAAGAACTAATTGAACAAACTAGATAACCAAATTAGGAACTAAAATCAAAACTAACAACTAATCATCCATCGAAACCTTTCCAAAGAAACCATGAACTAAATACTCTATTTTAACTCTGTTTTGAACTCTATTTCAGCATATAGAAATTCTAACTATCATTTAATTACACACAGGGGTTAGTATCTAAGATTGCAAGCTCTCTCCTATCAATTAAAAAGACATGCTATAATTACAATATCCTTCATAATAACCTGCAAAGGAAACTGAAGCAATTAAACTTATGAACATCAATTTTCACAGTAAATAAACATAATTAAACTCATGTACAGGAAATAAAAGAAATGACAATTACACTATGTGAATTCACAAGCTAATTGACTAAATATTCACCAAGACCATTGGTGGGCCCCCCAGCAGGTCATGTCTACTCCTTAACAATGAATCACGAGCTCAAGCAACACAATTTCGGCATTAAAATTAAAAACACAGTTTTACACAGTTTTAGAGAAAAATGTCTTGAAATGGAAAAATAGAGCTTAACTATCCTTTGCTACTTGTCTGACCACTGTTGTGGTATTTATAGAGTTTACAAGCTGAGAGGTCGACCACTGGAAGGGTCGACCTCCTCTAAAAACAATAAATTACAATTAATGTGTCTTAACTGTCGGTGGCTTCTAGAAACAAAGCGAGCCAATAAACGCCCAACATAACAACCCAATCCAAGTTGTCAGAAACTCAATATTTGGAGGCCACGAGCACAAGGAAAACCCATGTTGCCGATTTTCCCATCACATGTTGTCGATATGATAACCGCCAACTCTCCCATGGTTTTAGTGCAGGACGAAGTGTCGGATGGAGTACTGGATGCAGTGTCGGATGGAGTACTGGATGCAGTGTCGGATGGAGTACCAGACGGAGTGCCGGATGCAAAAATGACTTGAGATTTTTCCCTTTGACAAACATATCATGAATTAGCTTCTTGGAATCATTAAAACATGTCGAATTACACTTAAAACCATCATAAAACATCAATCATACGTACCTGGTATGAGCCACGACGATTTAATACAAAAATCCTTCAAAACTTCTTCAAAATAGGAAAATACACATACAATATTGGCCAAAAAGGATCTAATCATCATCATTAAATTAACCATATCATGGGCCCAACATTACTCCCACACCTAAGATTTTGCAGGTCCCACTGCAAACAAAAAGGAATTGTCCCACATGACTAAGCTTGCTGAGAAGGATCATCTTTAGAAGCTTCTCCTTCTTGTCGTGAAGATTTTGTCTTGTGCCTGTTGTGTTGTTTCAATTGTGCCTTGAGGTTGCGATTGGTTTTGGTCATCTTGTCAATCAACCGTTGAAGGGAATTCACCTTTTCTTGGAGGATTGCATTATCATGGTGAATATGTTTGTCCAAAGTATTCCTCTCTTCCAATTGTTGCAGCAACTGAAAATTTTCCTGTTGTAACTTCTCAATGGCTGGAGAAGGATCAGATATCTCGGAGGAGGGCTTAGATCCCTTGAAAGATGTAGACTGTCTATCAGTATTAGGATCTGGGGTAGGCATCTGGGAGGTAGGAGTAATATGGGGTTGGTTAGGAGAAGTAGGTTCGGATTTTGTCTTTCTTTGAGGCTTCAATTCGTCTGCAGACACTTCCCTAAGTCTTTTGTGAGGGCTTTCGAGATCTGAGGATACTTGGATAGGGTCCGAAGTGGTCAGGGGTTTTGCATAAGGTTTTCCTCTTGTTCTTTTGTTACTCTCTTGAAAGGGTCCTCTATTAAATTGATTAGATCCTCTTCTATTTGTGGGGACTACAGGAAAGTCTTGTTGAATTACTTCTTGTAGCTTTTTGGGTGTAGGATCAAGAGATGTTGAAGGCATCGGGGGGTTAGCAATAGGCTTCTTGGTTATTTTGTCTGATGAGGCTGCAGGGGTATCAACAAGCTTCTTGGATTTTTGTTCTGGTAAAGAAGTATCTTGTGCAGAAGGCTTTGGATTCTTCATAGAGTGGGGTTTAGATGGAGAAATATTCCATAGATCAAGTGTCGTTTTGCTAGTCTTGATTGTCAGGTGAGGGTTTGCAAATTGGTAAATGAACTCATCCCAAGTTTTCCCCTGTTTTTCCAATTCGTCTAAGACAATAAGTTTGATAAGGCCATGGTGAAAGAGGCTATTGTGGGGATTGGTTACATTCTTCCTCACTTGGGAGGACATCTTCTCCAATATCTTTAAAAAGTAGAAGGGAAAGTTCAATGGCTTATTGAACTGAAAGTGAGCTAATAATCGAAAGTGAAAATATTTAAAGGTGGAATATCTACCTTCACATGTGATCAACCTGGTGATGACTATGAGAGGATTAATTAGCTCCTCTTTTATCCACTCCTTGGAGTATCCTTTAGCTCTAGAGATGTTCTAAAATTCTGGTTAAAAAACCCTGTTATAGCTCGATCGTAGAAACTACTAGTTTTTAAACCATCTATCCCCAATTCTTGGAAGCTTTGTGGCTATGACTATGGATTCCTCAGAGACCCCGAAGGTGAGAGACCCCACATGCACTGTCTTTCCATAAAAACCAAGGGAGAATTGCATTGAAATGCCATCGTCATGGCCTTGCAAGTGAGATAAAAACGACCCCCAGCCTGCACAAAGAAACACTTCCCTGCACTGTGCGAATTCATGGATGGTGAAGAGGTCGGCATAGGAGGATGGCTCGTACCGCTTGGGCATGATTATAGTGTGGAAAAAATGGACTGAGGGTGAGCGCAAAATGGAATGGGTGAAATCGGGCCAAGGATGGGCACGACTAAGAAGAGGCTGAGCATGTTTATCAGAGGCCGAGCGCATTGTAGACAGAGGTAATCAAAATGAGACAAAGGTTGAGTGCATTTAACAGGGCCAAGTTTGAGGAATAAATTGGATAACCTAATTGAGTGATCCCTTTGTTTATGAGTGCACCTAGGGTGGAACGGTTTCATTCATGTGTGCACGAGTTGCCATGTGTGAGAGTTGATTTCAAATTTGAAGGCATGTTGTGGGAGGCGATTGTAATGATGAAGAGGTTAGATCAATGTCCAAGTCTTTGAATTGGACATTTGATCATGAAAATGTCTAAGTTTACATCATTCAATCTTAATTTCCATGAACTAATTCAAATAAATTCCATTGATTCGTGGTTACCTAAAATTATGGACAATTACTGGTGTATATTTTCATATGGCACTTCATTCGACACCTCATACGACACTCCATATGGTACCTCTATGAGAAATGCATTTTTACCTTCTGTAATGGATAACCTGCAGTCTTAGAATGGTTTTGACAGTCACAATGATTAGGAGCAGAGGCATAGTGTTCCATTATTATTTATTTTTCCACCATGCTTATTCAATCCACTCGCATAAAACATGTAATTTCAATTCTGCAATGAATAGTCTGTAATGCAAATAAACCAATAAAGTGGTCTATTAAGGATATGTACAATAATTTATAGCACACAAGGAATTAGCATTTCAAATAAAATAAAATGATTGTTGATGTAATAACATGTATCATGAAAACAATACACATAAATTTTTACAAAGATTCACTTCTTCTAGAAAATGTTATCATTTGTCAACTCATGAACCCCTCCCCCACACCTAAGTATTGTGACACCTCACAATAAAAAATATAAGAAACTAGCCAGTTCTCCCAATAGTCGAAGATTTACAACTTGTTAAGTGTAGAGATAAATTTCGCAGATTGGTCTGATGAGACGGTTAGAATATGGCCCCACCTATAGGATAAGAGATCCTATATATAGATAAGAAGAGGTAGGCGAGAGAGTTTCAAGATATTCTCAAAGTTAGTTCCCAATGGAAAATTTATGGAGTTCATTAACCTTAGCTTAATCATACATACTTCATGTCATCTTTGTCTACAAGTAATGTCGTACATCAGGACAAGTTTAAATTTCTTATTTAATTTTGTCAGATTATGATCCTCGCTAGGTAGAATGTCTCGCTGCCAACAAGCCTATTCAATACTCCGACTGGTTTACCTAGTCATACTACAAGCCGATACCCGTTGCCAACATACCTGTTCAGTATCCCAACGGCTTAGCCTCTTACACCCTCAAAGACTGGCCCTCCATCTTTTAAGATTTTAGTATAATATTGCTTTGTGCAAGAAGATGGGGGGACAACTATGAAAACCTCTTTTTTTTTTTCAATTGGGATGGTATTTATGTTATAGGATGACTTTCCGCTATATATTCCTTAGTGATTGTCTTGATGTAAGGGGTAATTAAGCGGACGTAGCCTATCTAAAGATATGATATAATCAAGTATTTTTATTGTGTAGTGGATGGTACCATTGGGAAAGAACAGAAAGGTATCTTTAGGCTCAACTCACTTTCTTCCTTTTCTGGATGTTTCCATGGAAAACCACTAATCATACCTCCTTGTTACTCTTTAATAAAGATACTTTACTCACTTACTCAGGTTTCTTGGGAAAACTGTACGTGAGACCTCTAAGCTTAATGGTTACGGTATCACTTCCTTATATAGTGGTGAAGATTTTCAAGAGCAACTTTTTTTTAACATGCCTTAAGAAAAAAAGAAGATGAAAATCTTTGCAAAAATATGGCTAACTACAACAAGTCATTATTCATTTGATCCTTAGTAGACAACAAGGTTCAAATATAACAATAGTTTAAAGAAAAATACTTCGTTTATATTTTCTTGAAACTGTCTACTCCTGGTGAAATAAATACCTACAGAAACCTCTAGAATTGTCTATCAACAAAAATTCAAAATTATTTATATATGTACAATATGAAATTCAGAAAACGTTTCAAGAGCAGGGGGAGGTTTGCAACCCAACATTATGAAGAGGTTGAGTTGGTTTATTATTGGGATTGGGCACTGGTTATGCCGGTAATAATGTCGGTTTTGGGGAGCTTTCATTATGATATTGTTACAGTTGTTGTTGTGGAATAGGATGTAAAGGTGGTGGAACAAAACCTGGCAGAAGTTGCAGAGTGTTCAGTGGAAATTGAGGGTAAGGATGGTTGGACATAGGGACAGGTGGAGCTTGAGGGTTTCCTTGGTTGTGCCCTCCTCTCCATCCTTGAAGCCAAGGATGTTGGTACTATGTAGACCAATTTTTCCAACTTGGTGAGTTCCACTGTTTTGGCTGTTGATAATAGGGTGGAACTTGGGGTTGTAGATCTGGGTATGTAGGTTGGTTCCTAGGATTCCATGGCCTCCTAGGTGTATAAGAGGATTCCCCAGAATCCCCACTCCTATAGATGGCTAACAAACCGGGCAATGATGGAAATTTGTCAGTTGAATGGTCTTTTGTGCAGAAGCCACAAATTGAAATGTTATCTAATGGGAATTCCCTTGAGGAATGATTCCTCTTGCATCTTGGGAAATATATGCTCATTGCTGCATTTTCCTCCTCTTGTTTCTTTTTAATTTTTAGGGTGTCCAACTAGAAACCTATTGTTCTTAAGATATCTGTCTTGAAATTATCTATAAGGTTCCCTATCTCTGCTCTTGTGATACTACCTGAACTAATTGGTTTATGGGAGATGTCACCTGATGCCATCAGGTTAAGTATCTCTAGGTATTCCTCTGAAATTCCCTTAAGGAAAAGTTCCCTAACTGCATCATCTGGAAGATCATGGTATTTTGATTTCTGGGAGATGTAAGCAAACCATTCCATATAATCCTCGAGATTATCGTCTTCTAACTATTGGACTTTGAAAATATCATTACGAGACTCCTTGGTCTTGCAGTAGTCTTGGTACTTCTTAAGAAACATATCTTTCATGGCTTCCCAAGACCTGATACTAGAATCTTCCAACCCCATGAACCATCTTAGTGCACAGTCCTTAAGGGTGGCAGGAAAGAGTTTTAGTTTCTAGGCATCTTGTAAGTAGTTGTATATCCTACACAATATGTCGAACTCAACTAGGAAGGTATCTAGATATTCATTTCTTTTACCATAAAAGGTGGGCAATACCGAGAGGGAAATATTTTTCATATTGACATTCGGAGTGGTGTCCAAAATTAGAAATCTGAAGGTAGTTTCGGTTTGGTTTTCAGCTTCTTCTTCCTTCCCATGTCTTACATTGTTGTGATCATCTTGATCATCCATACTGGTTTGATTTCCAAAAAGAGAGTACCCAGGTGGTTTTATTCTTGAAGAGAACATGGTATCCCTCTGATTATAAGGTATTCCTATTGTTTGGGTGTCTAGGACTCTACTCAAGACGGTTGAAGTTATTGGTGTCAAAGTTTCTGTGTCAATTTGAGAGACATTTATGTTGGCTGAACTACCAAACAAGGTATTCACCTGTTCAGGGTCTATTATGTCTTCAAAGTTAGGATCTCCTGATGGTGGTAAGAAAACAAAGGTTGTATTGTTTGGTTCTGCGGAAGGCTCAAGTGGTCTTACCTCTTGTTCCACTATTACTGATGCTTCAATTTTCTATTCTATAGTGCTCACTATCTTAGTCTCTTCAGAGACAAATTTAGCTCTTTGGGTTGAGCTAACTCATGTTTTTTGGTATCGATCTGCGGATTTTATGAGTGGAACGTTCCTTCCCCCAAAAAGGTCGGAAGGAACCTTGGTTGAAAGGTCTGATTTAGATTTAATGTATCTACCTTTTGGGTCTCTAGGTCTGTTCATGAAAGCAAACAAAAAGAAAAAGAAAAACTACCATTGGGTTTGGGGGAACCTGCTATAGAAGATGCGCAGGTTCTTACCTCTCGTCTTAAATTTCCCCGGCCACCAAACTAATGCTAAGGTTTATAAATGATTTATTTCCTAACTATTTACTACCTTGAGACAACTCCCCAACAACGACGCCAAAAATGATGGGTGTTCTGTATGCACTAAAAAACACTAAAAACCCTCAATTAAATTGTCAACCCAGGGTAAGTAAACATAGAGTTGTAGCACTATATGTGCTAAGGCAGAAAGGCTAGAGGTATTATAGTCTAATTTAAAAAATGGGTTGTCTAAGGGCTAATCTACTTAAGCAAAGACTATTAATGATCAAACCCTACTAAGAAACTTAAACTATTTACTCTAAGTAACTTTTGAACAAATGGATTGTTCAAAAGAAAGCAAGCAAATGAAAACCCTACTTAAAGAAAATTAACTTAATCATTATAATGAGCAAAAGAAAACTATCTATTTGATCTACCTAATAAGCAATAACAATGAAAAACTACTTTAATTAACCTACTCAAATTCAATAAGCAACAACAAGTAAGAAAATAAACAAGCAAACAACTACCGTATTAAAGCAAATAAACAAGCAAACAACTACCCTATCAAAGCAAGTAAACAAGCAAGCAATCTACTAACTAACATATGGTAACTTCTACAGCAAGTAAACTATTCAAAATTACTCAATAAGCAACTAATCAAACTAATAAGCAAGTGAACTCTATTCTTAAATTAAACTTCATAATTACTTCTAATTTACGAAAGGAAATCTTAATCTACTAAATTCAAAGCATCATGACAATAAAAGTAATCAACAACTAATCTTTAATCTACCAAAGAAAGAAGACTATCCTCTAATCTATAAAAGCAAGAGAACTCAAATATAGTGTTGATGGTTATGTCTCTGGTGTCTTATGATATCACGATGGCATTTAACAATTAATGATAACTCAAGAGGGATAAACTCAATATTAACTTCTATAGCAAAGTGAAAGGTATGAATTAGGCAATCTAGTGAGAACTTAGCCATTATAGAAGAAACATCAACCACCCTGCATATCCATGTGATTCTTCAATTCATGCGTTAATCATCAACAATATGGAAACACTATTCTATTAACTTCAAACACATTCTATGCTAATGTAAGAAAATTCATACTACTTTGAGATTCATAACTGAAAACTAAACTCAATAATCAAACTTCGAATTAAAATTGCAGCCTATATCTAGAATGGAATTTACATAAAGTAGATTGAAGTAATCATATTTTAACAATTTAAATTGCAAATGGAAATACTCTTAAAAACATAACTCAAATCCTATTTCTATTTCAGCATATGGCAAGATAAGAAAACTAAGAACTAATTAAACAAACTAGATAATCATATTAGGAACTAAAATCAAAACTAACAACTAATCATCCATCGAAACCTTGCCAAAGAAACCATGAACTAAATACTCTATTTTAACTATGTTTTAAACTCTATTTTAGCATATAGAAATTCTAACTATCATCTAATTACACACAGGGGTTAGTATCTAAGCTTGCAATATCTCTCCTATCAATTAAAAAGACATGCTATAATTACACTATCCTTCATAATAACGTGCAAAGGAAATTGAAGCAATTAAACTTATGAACATCAATTTTCACAGTAAATAAACATAATAAAACTCATGTACAGGAAATAAAAGAAATGATGATTACACTATGTGAATTCACAAGATAATTGACTAAATATTCACCGAGACCACTGGTGGCCCCCCCAACAGGTCGTGGGTACTTCTTAACGATGAATCACGAGCTCAAACAACACGATTTCAACATTAAAATTAAAAGCACAGTTTTACACAGTTTTAGAGAAAAATGTCTTGAAATGGCAAAACAAAGCTTAACTATCATTTGCTACTTGTTTGACCATTATTGTGGTATTTATAGAGTTTACAAGCTGAGAGGTCGACCACTAGAAGGGTCGACCTCCTATAAAAACAATAAATTACAATTAATGTGTCTTAACCGCCAGTGGCTTCTAGAAACAAAGCGAGCCAATAAACGCCCAGCATAACAACCCAATCCAAGTTGTCAGAAGCTCAGTAGCTGGAGGCCACGAGCACAAGGAAAACCCATGTCGCCGATTTGCTCATCATTGGTTGCCGATATGATAACCACCAACTCGCCCATGGTTTTAGTGCAGGACAGAGTGCCAGACAGAGTGTCGGATGGAGTACCAGATGCAGTGTCGGATGGAGTACCAGACGGAGTGCCGGATGCAAAAATGACTTGAGATTTTTCCCTTTGACAAACATATCATGAATTAGCTTCTTGGAATCATTAAAACATGTCGAATTACACTTAAAACCATCATAAAACATCAATCATACATACCTGGTATGAGCCACGATAATTTAATACAAAAATCCTTCAAAACTTCTTCAAAATAGGAAAATACACATACAATATTGGCTAAAAAGGATCTAATCATCATCATTAAATTAACCATATCGCGGGCCCAACAATAAGCATGGTTCTTTGCATCTAGTCTCTTCCTTTTATCATCATAAATGTGAGCCCACACTACGCATCCAAAGGTTCTAAGATGTCTCACAATGGTTTTCTTCCACTCCATTTCTCAAAACAGGTCATGTCCAATACAAATTAAGTTGGAATTGTGTTTAGAAGGTAATTTGAGCAATAAAAAATCTATGCCCAAAACTTGGTTAGTAGAACTTTTCCCTGAAGCAAACAATGTGCCATTTCTATCAAAGTTAGATTCTTCCTTTCTACAACATCATTTTGATAAGGTTCATAAGGTACATATATCTTCTAAGAGATATGATGCTGGGATAGATAATTTTCAAAGACTTTTCCCACATACTCTCTACAGTTGTATGATTTTAAACATTTGATAGGTTGACCTCATTGCTTTTCAATTGATGCCCTAAATTCCTTAAACGTTTCATACACATAACTTTTATTCTTCAAAAATACATGCAAGTATCCTTGGAAAAGTAATAAATGAAGGTCAAAACATACCATGTACCTTCTAGTGATGGATTTTTCAAGGAACACATGTCACTATGGACAAGTTCCAACTCCTCCCTCTCCAAGCTTTTCCTATGTCCAAGGCAACTTGGTGATGGTTTCCAAGAACACACCCTTCACATACTCCATCAAGGGGAACAACCTTAGGTAGTCTAATAACCAGGTTATGTTTCACAATTAGTTTCAAGCTTCAAAAATTTAGATGTCCAAGTCATTCATTCCAAATTCTACTCCATTTTCTTGGTTTGAGCTATGAGTTTAGACGGTCTTGGTATTTTTTGGGAAAGTTGTAGAACTTATACAATTTGTCCTTATGATCGAGAATTCATTCAATAATAATTCAAAGTTATTGTTCATGTCTTTCACACAAATTGATTTGGGCAAAATTCAACCTTTAGTTAGTCCAATTGATTTGGGGTCAAGGAAAATTTTAAGGATCCATAGTTATCTTAAAGTGTAGAAACCTTGGTGAATCTTACTAATTCTTAAAATTCCAACCATAAATTTTTTAGCGATATTTTCATACAAAAAATTCAAATTTATAAGAATTTAATATAGTTTATAGAAAATTTTGGTGCTTTTTGGAGTAAAATACTTTTATCCTATAAAATTTGGGTGAATCATTTTAGAAAAAAAATGGAAATTGGTGAACCGTTTTTGGGTAAAAAATGCAAAATTAGTAGATGGGAAAAATTCAGCCCCTAAAATATTCCTTAGTTGGGGTATAGACAACTAATTGGCACTAAAAATAGGTACATGATACACATTAGTAATCATTCCATTCTAACATTCAATCTTTCCACAACTGACAATCGTAAGTGCATAATCATTTTTGACAAATATATTTTTTTTATAGCTTGACTTGATGAAAAAATAGAGAATCATCTTTACCCATGTGACGTGGTTAACCAGATTCATCTATCCACTCACTTTTAGAAGTGTGACCATGGAAGGCCTGAGAAGTACTAACATAAAATGTGTAGTTATTTTCCTTACCTTCTAAAGTTTGGTGTTACAGACCTGTTGATCATCTGGTTGACACATCTTCTTCAGGGTTCTTCACTTTATTCTCTAGATCTTTAGTTTTCTACCAATAAGCCTTCTCCATATGTCCCAATTTTTCTTCTTCTTACTTTTCTTAGTTGAATTTTGATTACCATGCTTCTTCTTAACATTCTAGTTAATGCAATATCTTTCTTTGCCTTAATTGCATTGTTGACCTCTTTCTCTATAATTCCATTGACCTTTTCCCTTTAGAAAATGAGATTGTTACTTAATTTCAATTTTCCCTTCATCAAGCAATTTTTCCTATCTCTTAATTAGAAAACCATGGAAAGAATCAAACGAATAATCCTTACCATCCTTTTTTATGGAATCCCAACTAGCACAAAATATCAAACATAAAACATCATACGATGTGTCCATATTCATCAAGATCAGTTCTATGATCTGACCATATTTCTTTGAAAAATATTTTACACATTTACACAATTTCAACTAAAGATATTTCAAATGAGGCAAGTAATCTCCAATTATTTCAAAGGATAGATGATCCAAAGAGATCAACTATTTCTCAATCTACATGACACGATTCTTGTCAAAAAAAGAATGTATCTTCCTCCAATCTTGATTAGCACATAATATTTTCATATGAAAGTGAATCTCCCTCGAGATGTAGGTAGTTATGGCTCCTACAACCTCATCCTTCTTTTGTTCAATGACAAATCTATATTTTTCATCCTTCAAATATGGAACCATAATGTTTTTAAACTGCCAAATTTCCTTACTCTTCAATAATGTCTCCATATCTTGTGCCCATATTCCATAATTGTGGCCATTCATAACCATAGGTTCTTTCTTGGAAAACATGATACTATTCTATAAATACAATCCATGATTTATTCTACAAGTCAAAACCTTGATTCAATCTACCAAACAAATCCAATTTGTAAGGAGCACATCTATCCGAGAGCCTCCTAAGACTTGTATGCAATAGGATAGGTTTCAAACCAATAACTTTGATATGATGTTTGAGAACCAAGGAATTAGGTAGCTTAGAGAGATAAGCATTCCAAGAAGAGGTGGTGTATAAATACATTGTTACAACACTTACACATAAGTGAGCGTATTTCAACCTACATAGAAGCATAAGAAACCTAAAGATTTACATACACTACACACACACACACACACACACTTCATACATCTAGATTGATCCATAAGACCATCTCATGTAGCACCAAGACGTAACCAACTCCCTTTAAGTGAAGAAGATGCAGCCCACTTAGATTATTTAGGGTGCATAATGAACTCCTTAATTTGTTCCTTATTATGCACGGCAATAAACTACTTTAGGCAAACCCATTATATAATCTAATAGCCAGTTGACCACTAAGTGGACTCTCTTAGTATATTTTCACTTGTTGACTAATTGTCTCAAGAATATCCAAAGGTGTGATGATCATACTTAGAATGTTGTCCATCAGTTCAAAGATGATTCATTCTATATGTTACATTTCCCGGTGTTGAATTCCCTTTTCCATTTCCTTCTCGAGACTTGCAATGGATTGTATCATAACAATGCAAAGAAAGGTTTCACTTAGCACGGGCTATTGAGGCATGACATTTCAGAGATTATTGTCAATCGTATTTGAGGGACGTGGGATTTAAACCTTGATCATGTGCTAAAGAATTATTATGACTATGTTGTGACATTTATTGAAGAGAGATGACTCACTAAATAATGCCAACAACAATTATATCACCTCATTCAACAATACTATCTACACCATGGTGTTAAGACCTCAGTTGAAAGGGGAAAATGCCCCTTTGCAAATAGTAGGGGTTCACCCTAATTAGAAGTCCCAATTACACTCTTCACTATTTGGAATAGGGAACCCATTCAATTTCTGGCATGATGACCATTATTGATTTGAGGTTTTATTGGTTGTCTCCTAATCCATTGTTTAAGTTTTTTAGAGATTATTTTAAATCCTTTAATGTTATATGCAAATGAAGATGAGATTTTATTCTATATACAAAGTGCAAACCTATTCTAGATTTCCTAGCTAGGAACACACAACTAAAAGGAATGAACACAAGACCGGATATACTCCTACTATTGCCTCCAACAAGAAATATATTGAAGGAATAAAAACACAAATGTAGACAACCAAATATAAAATCAAGAAAATTAAATGATTAAATAGCTAGCTATAGTTCCGTGTTCATGGCTATAGACAAACATAAACATATGAGAGAGAAACCAAAACAATATTGCCTTCTTTATACATGAGAATAATTTGCAAGGTAAATAAACATTCTTACTACAATTCCAATGATCAACAAGGCAATATAAGAAATTCCATACACCTGCATGATTGAAATCACAATCTTTTTCCCAATAGCTTGGCGAGCAATGACTTCTCCTTATTAAAGTTCCATAAATAAGTTTACAAAAAGTGCAACAAAAAAAACTTTTTCTATATGGTTCTCATCTTATTTATAACTTTGTCACCAAAGTCGATTTCAATAAGTTCATGGGTTTTTGAACTATCTTGACCACTAGGATCTTGTTTAACTACCCTTCCTTCTTGAACCTCTTGTCATGTGGCAATTTTGGTTTCATTTCAAGAAGTTGTCCCTTTCCCTTTTTCAATAATGAATAACTTTGCATAATATGGGGGTGTTCTTTTTACAATTTATCTTTTGCCTTTTAACTTTTTGAAAGCAATGAATAATGTCTTTGAAATAACAATTGTTACACATAAAAATATGCATTATCTAATAAAGGCCACTTGTTGTATATTGGTAGGTTCTTCTCGCCATAATGTCTAGCATAGGTTTTCAATTATTCCCTTTTTCATACATAATGTCTTCGAATTAAAATATATAATCTCCTTTTAAGTGTCAGTACTTCCATGAGTTTGATCTCCTTTCATGGTTTACTACCTTGGTCACTTTGATATTGATTTTTTGGACACACTAGATGAATTCTATGTTGTCAGGTTCCTGAGCCATTCAAAAACTCAAATTGACTTTTGGGGCCACTGACAATGTGACTAGATTTCTCTTTTGCAAATCTGAAACAAATGGTAAGGAATCTCATAAAACTTATAAAAACAAAGTTGTAGATCTTGGTGAGTCCTTTCCAATGCTACACTCACTCCCAAAACAAAGGTTGAGACCAAACTTTATGGTGAAAACACTAAAAAATGATTTTGGCAAATTGCAAAACAATGAAATTGCAACTTTCCAAAAGATCACATCTTTTAAAAATATCGTAACTTTCCAAAAGATCACATCTTTTTAAAAGATCATAACTTTCCAAAAAATGAAATCACAACTTTCCAAAAAATGAAATCACAACTTTCCAAAAGATTATTTCTCTCTAAAATATGAAATTACATGATACTAAAAGATAAAATCACATTGCACCAAAAGATACAATTGCAAACTCCAAAGATATGACTTTGCAAATTTCAAAAGATATGACTTTGCAAATTTCAAAAATATGTTTTCCACTAATTGCAAAAAAATGAAATCACAACTTTCCAAAAGATAAAATCTCAAAATTAAAAAGATAAAAACTCAAATTAAAAATTGAAAAAAGATGAAACAAAATTTTTCCAAAAGATAAAATCACACCAATGGATGAAATCACATTACACCAAAAAATAAAATCACATCACACCAAAAGATAAAATCACTAACTTCAAAAAGATGAAATCACATCTCACCGAAAAATAAAATCACAAACTTCATAAAGAAGAAAGATATAATTGCAAGTTGAAAAAAGATGAAATAACAACTTTCCAAAGGAAAAAATGGCATCACAACAAGATAAAATCATAAAAAAAATCACAAACTTCAAAAAATTCATCTTTTGCATCATTTGACTTCAAAAATTTTAAAAATTAAAATTTTATGAAATTGACAAGTGTTTGCCAGCTTCCCAAAAATCCATCCTTATGAAATAGCCTAAGTATTATTAATTTTTGAAAACATTTTATTTTTCAATATTTCAAAGTGCTCATAACTTAACTTTTTCAAACTTTAGTGATTTTTGAAATAAAGATTTGGCTTTAGAAGCAAATGCATTTTGAATTACCATGGCTAAAATGGAAATTACTTTTGGCCCATACTTTGACAAAATATTTAAAACTAGAAACCAATGGCTCTTATTAAAACGCTCATCAAATTAAAATTGTGTGGAAGATTAAAAGAAATCAATTAGATTGAAGCATGGGAGATACCTTCAAAGTAACTTGCACATCTAACCTTCAATTGATTTTAACAATTTTTGCAATGTGTAGAGAAGAGGAAGTGAATTCAAATGAACAATTTTATGCTTAGCTTCAAATACAACTTTGTCTCTTTTATAACTTGTGAAGTTTTGAATATCTTGCTAGTGAGGGGGTTGATTTTAACAATTTTTGCAATGTGTAGAGAAGAGGAAGTGAATTCAAATTAACACTTTTATGCTTAGCTTCAAATACAACTTTGTCTCTTTTATAATCTTGTGAAGTTTTGAATATCTTACTAGTGAGGGGTCTTGACTACACATTTTCATATTTGTGGACCTCATAATTGGATTATGATAGTTGCATTGAGTTATGACTCTTCTTAAAATACAACTCCAAGCTAGCCAATGATGCACAAATGTTTCAATGATCTTAAACAAAGTTGTATTAAACTTTCACATAGGTCAAGGTCTTTTAAATACAAGAGGCATAAGAACACAATCTATGATACATGCAATGCAACAAATGTAAAAACATTTAATTTGTGCTGCAAATTGATTTTCCAATGAAACTACCACAAATTATTATGATTGTAACATGAAGCTAAATGATCAAACATACATCCAATAATAATCAATATGGTTAACAACAATGATCATTAATCAAGCTAAAAAAGAATAAGGTCAAAGAAAACAAAGTAAACCAACAAGGTTTGATTTTAAATTTTAAAAGGGGACCCCTAAGTCAGTGGACTCGGGGCGATATTGAGGCCTCAACAAATAGTTACACACTAGGTTAAGCCATGAATCTTTGCTAATCATTTCTAAATTATGAACATGAAGTGTGAACACTGTCCTTTTTATTCTCAGGGTCATCCTAAAATAAATATGCCACAAGTACCTAAAAATATTGCATCATAATGGATTCAGTGGTGATGCCTACATGCCGGATAATAGAACTTGTCTATCATGTTAGGATGACAAATATTGTGATAATTATGGCCTTAAAACTACATTATCAATCTAGGTTGAAGTCTTGATCATAAGGATCAATAGATTTGGATATAGATATTTTCACCATGTGTATATATATTATCCCTTAGGTGTTGATCCATTTCTCATGGGTGTCCATAGCCCTAATGGAGTCGCCACGATATCACAAACCTTTCTCTATTGTTAGTGAGAGTTCACAACCATGACAAATATATTTGCACATCCCCTGTATAATTGTGCTTCCTTTCCCAATCCTTCCCTGTTAAATTTAACATATGCTTAGCATTCATTGGATGGGGGAAATAGGTCCTTTCAAGCTTGGTAAGGGATGATTTCTAGATATTGGGAATTATTTATTGATATGTTGTGCTTGTTAATTGAAGTGATCCCTTTTGATTTTTATCATGTAGACATTGAATTTTCACATTTTGCATGAGCACATGTTTTAATGCGTGGATGGTTACCTTGACACATTAGTCTCTCTCACTAACCATAATGCAACGATGAACATTGGTTAGTCACTTTGTTGGATTGTGGTCCATCCACTAACACATTATTCCAGAGCATCCCTACTTTGTCTTTCATATTGTCCTTTATTCTAGCTCATAATTATCTAGTAAAGACATAAAAAGTTCTTCAATCATGTTTTTATGTGTGGCATGTTGCCATAATGAGATGTAGGGATGAAAAAACATATGCACAATCAACCATAATCCATGAGTGAAAATATGTGTATAAATCCTCTTCAACTCTCATACAATCTTGTACATGGCACATGTTTAATAATTATGTTTTCACATTCTTTTCTTCATGAATGTCACTTTGTAGAAGTATGCATCTGGCATAAAGATCCTCGACTTGTTCTTCAATCTTTTCTGACTCAAATTCAATAGACTCATCCTCACTATGTATCTTGTCCTTAAAATCAAAGTAAGGAGAGAAGAATGAAGGATACTTCAAAATAAATTTCTTAAATTTCTTGATGTGAAATTTTGAGATGACACGGTTAGTTGGTATTTTAGTGAGATTTTTTTGTAGAATTCTTAGGAAGTCAATTTTCTCTTGCTTCAAGGCATAATAGATTGGACTTGACTTTGTATTTTCAAATACTCTATGATTCGAGATTGGGGTAATTGATGAGGAAATGTTATAACCAAGTTTGTTAGTCAAATTAGCAATTATTGTTGTCCTTATCTTTGAACAAGTTGGTGGTTTATGTGCAATTCCTATGATTTTCCTCTTTTGTGCAACCTTTTGTTTGTTCATTTTATCTCATAAGATCACAACTCCATTACAAATTTCCTAAACATGATCCTTAAGTTTAGCAATCCTTAAATTTAGCAATTGTTGATGCCTTCGATTCATTTTCAACATGATTTTCATCTTTATAATCATAAGAAAACAACTTTAAAGGGCACCCTTTTAAATATTTCTCAAGAATTTGTGCTTTTTCATAGGGTTCATTAAAATCAGTAACTCCTTTTTGTAAAATTAACATAGCCATGGTTTTAGGAAGGGCATGCACATGCCACTCAGACATGATTTCAAGTGAAGGTTTTTTATTGTAATGAGGATGATATTAGGTTTGTTGGATTCTTGTGCTAAAGTTTCACCTAGATTCCCCATCCTCCACATTCATTTCATCAAATTACTAGTGCATTTCATGGAAACAATAATCTTCATCGTAAGATTTTTCAAACACATTCTTAAATTGAGACCAATTCTAAATTGTGCAAATGGGTAAGACATCATACCATCCTGAAGATTTACCTTCAAAAGTGAAAGGAATTAACCAAAAAACTGCATCCTCGTGAATAACATTATGCAGGTACAACATAGATTCATATTTCTGAATGTGCTCAAACACTATGGTGTTCCCTTCACCATATAATTTTGGCAAGAAATCAATTTCCTTTCTTGGGAGGTCATGCAAATTCCCTTTCAATTCTAAGGAAATGTCTGCCTCCCATGCATGGATTTGGGGTAGAGCCATAAAAAATACATACAAAAAAAATGAATCTCTCCATGGGACATCTTTCCATACCCTCTAGATTCTAGCACCAAAACTATTGATAGGGGAGATTTTCCCTATGCGAACACTAGGGGTTCACCTCAGTTAGAATTCCTAATTAGACTCCTAATTGTTTGGAATAGGAAACCCATCTAGATTCTAGCCTAGAAGTCATCACTAATTTGGGGTTTTATCGATTGTGGTCCAATCCACTATTTAGGATTTTTAGAGATTATTTTAAATTGTACAATGCTAAATGTGAGACCTGGGTGAAGATGAAATTCTATTCTATATGAAAAGTGTGAACCTATTCTAGATTTCCTAACTAAGAGAAATTAACTAAAATGAATGAACACATGACCAAATATACTCCTACTATTATTTGTAGCAAGGAAGTTATTGAATGTATAAAAGAAGAAATAAGGATAGCCAAATATAAAATCAAAAAAAGACTATGATTAAATAGCTAATTATAGTTCCATGTTTATGACTATAGAAAAGCATCTCAGAGAAAAAATCCTTGGATCAAGAGAGGCCAGAAGGGTTCATGGGAACTCCCTACTGGAGTCACCAAAATGTATCCTCACGATTAGAGTGAGGCACCATGCTACCACAAGGAGGAAGGAGAGAGTGGAGTCACCACTCAGTTTTAGGGAAAAATTGAGAAACCCTAGGATGGGAAGAGAGAGGGAGATAAGATAAGGAGGGAAGGCCACTATGATAATTAGGGTTGTAGGGATGATTATGTGACCTAGGGCTTGATATTAATTAGGGTAATTTGATTAGGTCTCAACAACATGTAGATTGTAACAGTAAATTAACAAAGGGAGGCAAGCGGGTTAATTTACTGATTTCCTTTGGTGAGCCAATTAACATAAATTCAGAAGATGAAAGAGAGGTGAAAAGGAAGGAACTCACCCAGAAGAACGTTGTTGTAGGTGTTTAAGCTTCTTGGGCTGAAGATGAGAGAGCTCACATGCCTCCAAGAGAGGGTTTCTCTACTAGAATGAACCTGCACACGCTGCTAAACCTTCTTGCAAAACAGACTTGATCCCGATCTCCAATACAATGCAATAAAAACACCTAGATCTACCATATAAATTCTCAAACAATGAAGTGTTGTATGGTGACCCAAAGTTCCCTCGGAAAGATGGTACCTTTCTTTCCCTAGTTGTGTTGGAACCTCCCTTAAGGTAGTAGGGTTTAATCGTCCAATGTCTTGGAGGGGACTAAGTCAATGGAGATGCCCTAGGACAAAACAACAAGCCTTCAAAGGTAATTTATTGCTTGCTCTTCTGAGAGAAAGGAGGAACCAATCCAAAATAAAGAGATATATGTAGATGTGATAGAGATGATAGGATAAAGTAGCCCAATATCATGGAAGAAGAGTTAGAGAGATAGATCAAGATTTGACGCCAATCCGGTAGCGTTTCTGTGACAAAAATCGAAGAGAGAGAGGGAAATTTAAGAGGCTTTTCAAAACAACCTTGAGCCATATATAAACCCCCAAAGGAGAAATGTAAATAGGCAAATAAATGACCTCAAGTCATAGTAAACGCTAGACTAGCCATTGGGCAAAGTGTTTTGTATAGAAGAGTAATACTACATGTTTTTCCCAAGTGCCATTGGTTTTTCATCTCGTACCGTAGGTGTTTTCCCTGAATTAAACACTCTATTCCACGAGTCAAAACTTACAGTCACAGTATGGCCCCAAAATGTCACAGTTCACTTGGCACCAAGAAACCATGAAGGGTTAAGTCAATTTTGACCCCGTGGACCCCCAATTAAGCAACCTAAAATGGATTGGGGTCGTTAAGGACCCAAAATGAGGCATACTAACCAACTATGGGTCAGATAAGGGGTTTAGAGTCCCAAACATAATCCAAACAACAAGTGAATGCCCAAAATGAGCGCCCCAAAGTGTTTAACAAAGCCAAACTAGCGACCAAGGGCCAAAGAAAAGCAAAGAGGCAAATAAGGGGAACCTAGAGCTACGCTCTATACATGCCAAGAGGTTGTACATCTAGACTACGTAAAGGTGACTCAAGGAAGACTGGTCCAGCATGAAAGAGCCTTCATAATAAAGTAACAGAGGTTACCGAGTCATCATAGGGCGGGTCACACATGGACACGACACAGAAGGCCACATTGTGAAACCTCTGGTGGGTAGGCATATGTGAGTACTAATGTACTCAATCCATACGCTACATCAAGCCCTAAGTTTACACATTAAGGACTAAGCACCTAAGGAACATCATGCTAAGTAAATTTAGTTATATTATGAGATACATGATTACCCCAATATGAGCAATAACTCATGTTCAGTGTGATTAATACATGAACAGTATTAACCAGGGATAATAGAGGGCGCTCATTTCCACCACCTTCTCAAGGCGGTAGTCAAGCAGGACCTACTACCATTGAGAAGGAAATATCGACCTTCTCGTGTTACATATAGTAGTTCCTTCCCCAAGGTGGAGAAGCTTTGAATCAGAACAAGGAGCCTAAAATCCAATATGCCCTTCAAGTTAGAGGTGGGTCTTTAAGCCAACATTATGTTGGAGCAGCAAGTTCATCTTACTACAATTCTTAAAGTAAAGAAACATTCTTACTACAATTCCAATGATCAATAAAACAATATAATAAATTCCACATACTTGCATGATTAGACTCAATTTCTTTCTCCTAATATCTTGGCCAAAAGTTCCTTATAGAAGTTTTAAAAAGTACAATAAGAAAAATCCTTTCCTTTTCCATATGGTTCTCATGTTATTTATAACTTAGTCACCAAAGTCAATTTCACTAAGTTCAATGGTTTATTAAACTATCTTGACAATTAGGATAGTGTGTAATCATTATTCCTTCTTAATCCTCTTGCTATGTGGCAACGCTGGTTTCATTTCAAGAAGTTGTCTCTTTCCCTTTTTAATAATGAATAACTTTACATAATATGGGGTCCTTTTTTTCACAATTTGTCTTTTAGATAATATGGGGGTCTTTTTTTTAACAATTTGCCTTTTTTCCTTTTAGCTTTTCAAAAGCTCTAAGGAGTAATATCTTTGAAATAACAATTGTTACACATAAAAGTATGTATTATTTAATAAATTACACTTGTTTCCTTGTACGTTAAAATGATGATATTTTTGGTTTTTTTGGCTCTAATTATTGTTGTATATTTGTAGGTCCTATTTCCATGATGTTTAGCATCCATGTTTATGTTATTTTTTCTTTCATGCATAATGTTTTCATATTAAAACGTATAATTTTCTTTTCAATGTTAGTATTTCTCGGAGTTCAATCTCCTTTCATAGACTATGACCTTGGTTACTTTGATAACAATTTTGTGAACACAATGTATGAAATATTGTGTTATCATGTTTTTGGGCCATTCCAAAAATTTAAATAGACTCTTCAAATAATTAGCAATGTGCCTATATTTATCTTTTACAAATAAGAAAGAAATAGTAAGGAATTTGAGTAAGCTTATAACAACAAAGTTATAGATATCAATGAAACCTTTCCAATTTTATAAGGCACACCTAAAATGGAGGTCACGATCTAACATTATCATGAAAATACTAAAAGATGCATTTCATAAATTACAAAAAGATGAAATCACAACTTTCCAAAAGATCACATATTTTCAAAAGATCATAACTTTCCAAAACATAAAATCACAACTTTCCAAAAGATTGCATCTTTTGAAAATACGAAATCACATCGTACCAAAAGATAAAATCCTAAACTTCAAAAAAATGCTTTCACAAATTTCAAAAATATGTTTTTTTACAAATTGCAAAAAGATGAAATCACAACTTTCCAAAAGATAAAATCACCAACTTTAAAAAGATGAAATCTAAAATCACAAATTGCAAAAATACAAAATCACAAATTTACAATAGATTGGATCACCAAAAGATGAAATCACGTCGCACCAAAATACAAAAAATGCAAACTTCAAAAAGATAAAATCACATCTTTCAAAAAGATGAAATTACATTGTACCAAAAAACAAAATTACATCACACCAAAAAATAAAATCATTAACTTCAAAAATACGAAAGATAAAATCACAAATTGCAAAAAGATGAAATCACAACTTTCCAAAAAATAAAAGCGCATCGCACTAAAAAAAACTGCATCACACCAAAACATAAAATCAAAAACTTCAAAGAAATAATATCGCATCACAACAAAGGATGAAATTCCATCACACTAAAAGATAAAATCACAAAATTCAAAAAGATGACATCGTAGATTTCAAAAAGATGAAATTTTTGAAGTTGGGAAGTGTTTGCAAGCTTCCCAAAGATGCATCGTTTTGAAATAGCCCAAGTATTCACAATTTTCGAGAAGATGATATTTTTTAAATATTTCAATTTAAGTGCTCATACATTTTTCAAAATCCAAACTTTTGAAATAAATATTTGGCTTTAGAGGCTAACACATTTCGAATTACCATGGTTAAAATAGAAATTACATTTGGAGCATACTTTGACAAAACATTTGAAAATTGGAAAAATAGCTCTTATGCAAAGGATCCTTAAATTTAGACTACATGGAGGATTAAAAGAAATCAACTAGATTGAAGCATGGGTGATACCTTTAGTCAACAAAATTTGCACACTTGTAACTTACACATCCAACCTTTGAACGGAGAATGATGTTTTGTAGTCTATAGCATAGAGAACATAGTTTCAGATGAATAGTTGTGTGCTTAGATTCAAAGCCAACTGTGTCTCCTTTATAACCTATGAAGTTTCAATTGTCTTGTTAGAAGGGGGATTTTGACTGTACATTTTCATACTCATGGACCTTGAAATTGAATTCATATGGTTGTTTTGAGTTTGTAATCCCAAAAAAACTATAGGGAGCTTGTTATGGAGGTATACAACTTATTTTGGCTAGGACCAAAATTTGTGCACAAACGAATTTTTAAATGGAAGTTCAGGTACCATTCAAAATGATGCTTTGCTTGAATTGAATTCTATCATCTCATCAAACATACATGTTGTGTAGGCTTTCAAGGATAAAAGTGAAACTGCCACAATTCATCAACAATAAAGATAATTCAATCCACGAAAATAGTCCACTGACATCTCCGGTCCTTACTACCTAGCCCTTGTCGAGAGTGATGTTTCTTCCTTGAATACAAATTTGAGCTAGCCAATGATGTACAAATATTTTAATGAGCCTAGACAAAGCTATATAACACTTTCACACAAGTCAAGACCATTTAAATCCAAGAGGCATAATAATGTAGTCTATGGTACATGTAATGTGGTGAATACAGAAACAATTAATCTGTGATGCGAATTGATTTGAAAATGCAACTGCCACATATTATTATGATTTCAATATGAATCTAAATAATAAAAAACACATCCAATAAGAATAATTTTTTTCAACAACATCAGGTGATTGAGCTCTACTAGGGTTTTGAAGGCGGAGAGAAAATAAATCTAGGCTTTTCTGAATACCCTCGACCCTTGGTCTTGTTGATATTTTTGTATTGTGAACGGGCATGTCTGGTTTTCTTCATGCATCCAAGTGTTGAGGAGGTGTGAACCCCCTCTTATCGTAACGATGTAATCGACAGATTTGGTGCATTGCCAAGAGATGCAGGAGATTCATAACCTACCTTTGAATAGAGGTCGCCACAACAGGGGAAGAACTCACGAGTTGAATCTAGCAAGGGAAATTCGGTTGAGATCAACCTTGAACCATCCCATCCAAAGGTGGCTTGGGCTTGGGAGATGGGAAAATTCCTTTCACAGGCCCCGACAGTGCCAAGATATGATATTCAATTAGAACGTATGGGAAAGCACACCCAATATATGAAGGATCATGCACTCATTGGAAATATTTTGGGTCTATGGCCCTCAGAGTGAGATCTAGTCAGGTGGATCAAGGCTTGGTGGAAGAAAAAAGGCCACATCGACCTTCAACTGGGTTCCAATGGTTTCTTCACTACGATCTTCCATAACTTAGAAGATAGGGATTGGGTTTTTGAGAATGGGCCTTATTTTTAAACTTGACTTGGCTTTACCTTATATTCAAGACTAAATACTTCATCCCAGATAAAGAAGACTTCACCCATGCCCCAATTTGGATTCGAATCTACTCGCTTCCTCAAGAGTTTTTGCTGGAAGAAATATTACAATGCATTGGTAATACCCTGGGTATCTATGTAAAATTTGTAGAATCTACCATACAAAAATGGTATACTTCATATACATGGATTTGTGTCTATATGAACATAGATAAACCTCTTTTGGGTCTATCTTCCTAGATAATCAAGACAAATATTGGATCCAAACAATAAATTATGAGCACATCCCCTTCATTGTCGAAAATTTCATGAGCATGGGCATCTATTCAGATATTGCCCTCTCAATGTGCCACCCAAGACGAAGAAAAAAACAATAGAGAAGAACAAGGATGGGTTTACTCAGGTATAAGGAAAATGAAAGAAAATCCCTAAGAGGCCAGGAAATAATCAAGTCATATCACCCTCCACCAACAAATCTTTTGAGATCCTGAATCAAACCTTGGAAACTCAAGAAATGGAATGGATTTTCCACGACCCCCCCAACATGTAGGAGAAAGAGACGATCCAACCTCTCCATGATCCCATTCTTGAAAAAATCGCACCAGCCTCAAATCTGAGCCCTGTGATGGAGGAGAAAATTGTATATGAAGGAGGATACATGGAGGTCGAACTGGATGAAAAATAATTGGACGAAATTGACTTGGTAAGTCTCGAGGAGGCCTATCGCAAAAAGGAACTTCTTTCTCTTCCTGATGATCAACTTAGAAAAGTCCATAAGGTCTACCTAGACTCCACAGTTGGTGAAACATCTGGATTTGGAATCCATAAGGACCCTATAAAATATTATTGCAAGCAGTCAAGGGAGGAAAAATGGTGGGGAAGAAAATCCACCCAACAACTCATTCATGATGTAGGAAACTATATGGTAAACTCTGGTTAGATCCAATTGATCACCGAGATTTTCCATTCCATCTCCTCTCATCCTTCCTCATGAATATTGTCTCATGGAATATACAGGTACTCAATGGAAGAAGCAAACAAAGGCTCCTTCAAAACCAGATTATAGCAGAAAATCCTGATATCCTACTACTTTAGGAAACCAAATGTGCAGGCACTGAAGTTGATCTCATCTTAGATAGGTGTTGGAAACAAGGTCAATATGTCAATATTGACTCATGAGGTTCATTGGGGGGTATAGTCGTTCTCTGGAACCCGTCCACAGTTATCTTGGAAAAAAATTTCAAAACCAAATGGACCATCTTTGCAAAATACAGGGCCATTGGATTAGATCAAGAGGGGTTTCTCACTAATGTCTACGGACCACAATCATCTACTGATAAAACCCTCTACTGATAATAATCTGGAAAGTCTTAGCATAATCATTCAAGAAAACAAATGGATCTTTTGTGGTGACTTCAACATCATTCTCTCCCTAGAAGAAAAGCGAGGGATAATTTGATGGTTGGAAGGGGGAAGCGAGGGCTCTAAGAACCTTACTTACAATCTAAGGGTAGTGGATCTTGTAAACATTAATGGGGATTTTACCTAGACCAATAGAATATTGGGCTCCCAACAGATTGCAAGTATCTTGGATCATTTCCTAATCTCAAAGTCTTTGATGTTAGACGACCTCTTTGTATAAGCTAGCATCTTGTGTGTTTCTGGTTCTAACCACTGTCTTGTTCAATTATGGTTATATATGGACAATACCCCACACCGAAAACCATTTATAGTTGAAAAAAATTCTTTAACCCACCCTGATTTCCAAGATAATTTCCAACAATGGTGGTAGGAAACAACCATCCCCTATGGGACTCTAATGTTTCAATTTCAATAGGAATTGAAAATTTTCAAACATCATCTTAAATATTGGAACAAACAAGTTTTCAAAATATTTTCCAAGCACAACGGGACCAAGAGAAAATAATGAAAGACATCCAACATGAAATCATTTCTCATGGGAGCACAAATCAACTAAAAAGGGAAGAGTCTCTAGTCAAACAACAATTGGAAGATCAATATGCCCAAGAAGAAACCCTCTAGTAGAAGAAATCCTCTAGTAGAAGAAATACAGATTCCGGTGTCTCAAGGGGGGTGAAAAAAAATAAAAAATATTTCATAAATCCATGATCTAGCATAGGCACATCAATAGGATCACAAGGCTTGAGGATTCTTAGGGATAACCAATAATGGACCATTCAGGCATATAGAGGGAACTGGTCAAATTCTATCAGGATCTTCTCACAAAACCTTGCCTAGATAGATATGATGCCATTGCAAGAATCACCAAACATATACCCTCCTTGATCACCATGGAACAGACCACAACACTCCTTATACTTACTACTATGGTATAGGTGGACCAATCCATCAAGGAAAATCCCACAGGAAAATCCCCATGTCTGGACAGGTTTACCACAAAATTATTTCATCATTGTTGGCATCTGGTCCGAGAAGAGGTATGGAATCTAATCGAGGACTCTTGCAACACTATGAATGTGTTCCCTGCTCTCAATGCCACTTTTCTCACTCTTATCCCCAAAGAAGAAAAAAAATTTCATCCCAAGCAATCATATGTGATTTCACTGTGAAACATCATCTACAAGCTCATCACTAAGGTAATGGCCCTTCACCCTAAACCCCTTCTTTATTTTATCATTTCTCCTGAGAAATCGGGTTATGTAGAAGGTCACCAAATTATGGATATTTTTATCCTAGCCCATGAGGTCATTCACTCTTTGAATTCATCTAGCACTCCTGGCATGATCATAAAGCTAGATCTGTCTAAGGATTTTGACAAAGTGAGCTTGAAATATATGAGCTTTCTCTTTCTTTCCTTCAAATTCAATGAATCTTGGGTAAATTGGATCATGATCCTTACCTCCTCTACTTCCTTTTCCATTTTGGTCAATGGAGTGCCTTCTAATCCTTTCACTCCTTCTAGAGGCATTCTTCAAGGGGACCCTCTCTCCCCCTTCCTCTTCATCATTATGGTGGAAGGCCTCAGTCGCTCCATCAAGGAATCTATAGTTGATGGTTCTCTCAAAGGAATTTCCTTGCATGGAATGAAAACCCCCTTATCGCACTGCCAATTTGTTGATGACACCCTGATGATGGGATCCCCCATAGACAAAGAGGCCCACCGCATCCTTAATATTCTCAATGACTTCAGTGAAGCTTCAGGAACCTCCATCAACACAGATAAATCCTATATCTTCTTCTTTAATACCCCTCGAGCTATTTAATCCTTCATCACTCATATCTTTGGGTTTACCAGGAGCTCCCTTCCATCTGAATATCTTGGCATCCCCCTCATTGATAATGCACTTTGGAATGGCTCTTGGGAGGGATTACTTTCTTCTATTAACTAGCATCTTTCCTCCCAGACCTTTCAATCCCTTAATTTTTTTTGTCACCTAGTGCTTCTCAAATTAGTCTTGCAAGCTATCCCATTCTACATTTTTTCGGCCTTGGTAGCCGCCAAAATAGTTCTGAAAACGATATTAAATATCTAGATAAAATTCCTTTGGCGGGGCACAAAATAAGGATGGAAATGGGAATTTCTTAACTAGGGGGATATCTGCAAGACGAATATAGCAAGGGTATTAGGACTTAGAGATATCGATATGCTCAATCAAGTCATGGGTGCAAAAATCCGATGGAGATGGTTGAAAACCCCCAGGGACCTCTAGACTCAAATGTGGTGTAGCAAGTACGCGCATGTTGTGGATGAGGCACATTTGATTCGTTGGAATGAGAAAAAGAATGATTCTATTATCTAGAAAAAGGATTGGAAGAATCATTCCCTTGTCCAAGAGCATGCATTTTGGGAAATCAGGGACAACATGGATGCTTTATCTTGGTCATATTCTTGGAAGAAAATGTCATCACTCTAACATTTGGATCAGTTGTCGAATCTCCGGGCAAGATTGGGTCAAGATAATCATTCTTGTGTTTCATAGTATTGGAAACAATCTCCCTCTTCCTCTTCATGGAGAGAATGGAAAACCACCCATATGGAGTTGGGAATCACAGAGGGTATCGATCTAGGGCCTTGGCAAGATGAAGTTGTGCTTCGTAAGATCTGAATAAAGCAAGGTCCTGATATTATTCATTGGGGTCATTCAAATAAGGGGGTTTTCACTATTCAGGAAGCTTATAGATTAAAATCCCAATTCCAATAACTTCCCAAGGAGGACATCTGGCACAACATTTGGAAAGCCAATCTATGGCCTAAAATAATAACTTTCCTCTGGTTTCCTGCTCACAGGTGGATCCTAAATTGGGAAAATATTTTGAAGCGAGGTTTCATTGGGATATCAGTGTGTACCTTGTGTCTTCAACATGAGGAGACCATGGAGATAATCATGTTGAATAAGTGTTATTACAATTTCAACATTTGGGATTAAGCTTCCCAAATCATGTGCACTTTTGATCGCCTCAGGGATAACATCCCATCCACGATTGACCATTGACATTCCTCTACTTCTAAAACCCCTACATTAAATCAGTTTTGGTATTTTTTTCTAGGATTTATCTTGTGGCACATATGGAAGGAGAGAAATCGCAAAATATTCCATTCCTCTCAGAATCCCTCACAAGATATTTAGACCAAAATTCAAGCCAACGTCATGGAAATATTTCATCAACAAAAGTGGTTTGCTAAAGATTGGCTTGGTGATAAAATGGAATGCCATTTTTTTCTCCAATGTGATCTTTTCCTAACCCTAGGCCCATACACCCTCCCATCCATTCTTCCTATATCTGAATCCCTGAGAAATGGACGCACCCTCCTCCAGGATTCATTGAACTTAATTTCGATGGGGTTGCTAAGGGTAATCTGGGCTCAACTGAATTTGGGATAGTCTTTTGAAATGACCATGGCCAGGTGTTGAGGAAATGGTACGAAGAACCTTTCTCAAGCATTTTTAGATCTTTCTAGGCTAAGGCAAGATAGTTGGGAATGTTACCTGGAGTTTATAGCCTTAAATTCAAAACAATCACTTAATCCACAGATAATATGTATGAGGGATCAAGGTTGATTTTATATATTATATGAAACTGTGCAAAAGAAAGAAAGAAAAAATATACATAAGTGTGTACATGGATAAGAGACAAGGATAAAATCAAAATCTGAGCAATATCATTAATATATGCATGTGAGATTGAAATCAAAAATCTAATTTTTATTATTAACTTCATTCTAAGATACAAAGAAGAATTCTCTTTACAAACCCCTGTGAGGGTGGGGACCAAAGTTAGATTTATAAGTCTCTGATGGTCACCATACAAAAAGATTCTGACAAGAAAAGAAAACCGAAGCTAAATATCTGGATCAACTTGCCATAAAAATGTTTTCACTTGACTCTGCAAAAAAATCTTTATTAGTCATGAAATATAATCCATAAACAAACAAGAACACACAGATTGCCAAAGATAGATCATACACCTTTAGAAACAAGGTGCTGAAAAATATAATTTAGTTTTGAATCTTGTTGCCTTCAATAAGACCTTGTTGTCATCAAGATGGTTTAGCTTTCTAGCAAACTCATAATGAATGAAGAAAAGAATTATCTCACAAATATAGAGCAGCCTTTATATCAGAAGCTCCCCTTTTTTTCTCTCTCCCCTTTGTCTCTTCTTTTGATTGAGATTTTATGCTTTCCCAATAAGTTATGGTAGTTCAACTACCTTTATTTTGTTAAGCTTAATTATCTTAACTAATTATTTGAGACAAATAAATAATAATACATAAATAAAGGTCTATTTAAATAATAACTAAATAGGTGGGACCCCTTGCCACTCCAATTTTCATTTCTTTAATGATAATCAAAATATGAAATATAACACCCCAAAAATTACCTCAAATATTCACCTTGTAACTCCCATCCTCATAGAAATAGTCAAATATTTTAGTATCAAAATAAAACATGACTATAACCAAAAATAGAATCATATCCATGTTTTCCAAAACATTTTTCATTATACCAATAAAATCTGTCCTCAAAAGAAAATAACATTAAAAAGCATTAAAACCCATATTTGTTGTGAGAAGCATTTTGCCTCTTTTCACTATTGCCTTCTTTTGATCCTTTTTTTGATTTGTCTTGTGCAACAGCCTTCAACTGATTGGAACCTTGTGGGAGGATTTCACTGATGACATGGGAACACCTACCTTTGAGGTGGAGATGAGAGGACATTGATTCAGAGAAGTCTTTGGAAGACTTGGAGGGATTATCCACCCCTTTTCCTTTATCTAATTCTGGCTTGGGGATGGCAGTTTTTAATATCTTGCTTGCATGAGAGGACTGTAATAGCGAGACAACATGATCAAGTTGGGTATTTGGGTTGAATGGCGGTGGAGGAGGGGGAAATGGAAACAATATTGTAGGCCAACCATGATGATGAGCAACAAATTGATGGATAATCTCGTGCCAACCATCATTGGCAGGTGGTTTTGGCTGCATAGAAACATGAGGGGGGACACAGATACCGGAGAAATTTTGATGTGGCTGGAAAGGAGTCCTCTTAGGTCTAGGTTGCATAATTCCTTGGCCAACTAACCTAGATTGGAAAAGTTGATTTAGTTCTTGCAGATCAATGTCAAAATGTATTGAAAATCGTGGCCTTCTATGGCCTCTCTGCCAATTATTTCCTCTACCTTTGTTTACACCTATGACATTGCTTCCCCTGCTAAAGAAACTCATCTTGAATAAATACTCCAATTAGAATATGAAAACTTTTAACAATCCATTCACTAATACTCTACCTAAATAAAATCAAGATGTTGGCTCTATCATTCACAACAGAAACATATGTAATCCATTCATTGACACAACCCACCACATCCAATAATCAATTACAATTTGAACAGGGAATGATAGGGTCATTGGAAATATGAGGGGTTTTATAATGAATGAAAAATGGTAGCATGGAGGGGAACCAACAAATGAATATTGTTCTAGCAAAATGCAAAGCCCTTTTCTTCCAAAAAAAAAATCTCCATATCACAATTTCCAACTAAAATCATCATCCAATCCTCTATAATCCTTTTCCTTTAAAAATGAAATTCAAGATAACAAAACATGTGATGGATTAAATGTTATTGGGAAGGTGGTGGGCATATAATGAGTGAAAAAATGAGACAATGAATGGGAATGCAACGATTAATGTTGTGATACCAGAAATAACATTTATTAATTTTAAAATAAACATTTCCATTATTCAACACAAATCATTTAAATATCCACAAAATCATTTGAATATACATTGTTTACCATGCCCATTTATTTCCAAAACTCCCACTAAATTTTTTTCTGTGCCATAACATTCTTTTTAAACTTCAATACACAGAATCCACGACATTTTGTTTGTGAAGAAAACATTTCTCTTTAACATACCATATCCACGATATGGCAACATTTTCTTTAAAATTCCCAATGCCAATTTCAAAGAAAATTATAGGATTATCAAACTTGCAAGTTTCGTTCTCTTTTATTTTTTAAACCATAGATATCCTTTAAACGGGTAAAGCATTTTGCATGAGATTGTAGACAAAGCAATTTCACTTAATCATAACTGTTAGCGATCAAATAATTCATTCTGAAATTTGTTTGAAAAATTATGCCTAATCTTGCGGGGGACTTTTGACTACCTTCCCGAGCTCCAAATGCAGATTTGAAAGAACCATTGGAAAGCTTAGGATTTCTAGATGTCAATCGACTATTCAAGCATGTAAAACAGACTCTCCACGACTCAGAAATTTGATTTTTCCCAAGGCAGATTTTATTTAAAAAATCTACGCTTTCACCAACTATTTTGCCTTGAACTTTGCTAGTTAGCTGGTGAAAGCTCTACTTTTCACCAGCTAAAGGGTCGTATTTAGCGAAAATTAGCTGGTGAAACCTATTACATGGCAGCAAGGTCGTATTTTTGCCCAGATTTGATTTTTTCTCAACCAAATCTTTTGAGGTTGGTTTCTAAAGATGCATAATAATTAAATACATCAGATTTAAGGTTTATCTTGATGTATTGAATGTTTAAGAAGGTGAAAAAGTGAAAATGGTGACCTAGTTCATGAGCAAAAAATTGTCTTTTTTGCCAAAGGTGGAAAATTCGAATTTCTTATGAAGATTCATCAGCCTTGGAAGGTCTTCTACATCTGTCAAAGATTTTGGAGGATATGAAGGCTATTAAGATAGAGTTTGACTCCTTAGATAGGATATTTTCCTATTTTGTTTTGACTTTCCATTTTTAGTATTCTAGATCCATTTTTATAGGATCTCATCTTACACTTGTTGTATCTATTTTGATTTGACTATTTTTAGCAAATCTGATCCATCTTTCAAGGATCTAGATTTCATCTTGTAAGGCTATAAAGCCAAAGACATTTGGAGCACTAAAGGAGGTTCAATATTGGATACATTTTGCTACTGTAATAGACTCTTATTTGATAATAGAATCACCATCTTCTTTTGTCTTCAATATCATAATTTCTCATGCATCTTATCTTTTTGTACTTTACTTCAGTTTGTCTTAGCTTCTAAAGACTGTCATCTCTTTATTAAGCTCATAAACTTGAATTGAAGGACTTCTTACTATCTTGTATTGACCCTACACCTAGTTGTATTTGGTTATCAAGATTAGTATTCTTCATCCCCCATTTAAACTATCTTGTCTAATTATTGATTTCTAAAAGCACTGTCTTATTCAAATGTATGATGAGTTGTCCATTTCATTAGTTACTGAGTTATCCCATTGATCCAAGCATATCTAAATTATCTTATCTTGATTTACCAAGCATCTTTGGTCTACAACCCCAAAGAGTTTCTTGGAGTGATAACAAATTGTGTCGCTGCCGGGGAGAGGAGATTGAAGCTCAGCTTCCCTGGGAGACAACATTAGATCTACTCCTTGATGATAGACAAGGATTAGACATTACATTGGTTGTAATCATCTATCTGGCGACTCCACGAAGAACGAGTTCAGTGGCGATTCCATGAAGGACAGATCTGTTGGCGACTCCACTGGTATGTAATGAACCAGATCTTAGCCAAGAGGTATGCATTTTGTGATTTTTCAAGTATTTTTGGTTACCCTCATCTAGTACCTAGTAGAGATGAATGGGAACGTAACCTTCCCAGATTTCAAGGAGAAGAATGGGAAGAACCAGCTGAACATTTATTAGATTTTCATGAATTTATTGATCGGCTCCAGATCATACATGTGGATGTTCATATTAAACTTTTCAGGTATTCTTTAGAGGGTATTGCTCTTGACTAGTGCCGGTCTCTCCAGGATGCAAGTGTTAGCTCTTTGGTTGGTTATCATATAGCTTTTAATTCATTTTGTAAAGAGTACTTTCCAGCTGAACATCTTTTTGAAGGATGTTGTGAAGAGTTTTATTCATATCATAAAGATCTTGCTTGTCACAAATATCAAATTAGTGATACAAATTTTATTATAGAAAAAGACATTCATCTTGAAGATCGAGAAGTGTTGAATGATAATTATAACATAGACACATATAGCATCATATAAAATGTGTTTGTTGTTGTAGAAGATCAACATGTCTTCTTTGAGTATATTGATGTCAAAGAGCAAATGTTTGTATCAGCAAGAGGAATTGACAAATCAACAAATGACAGTCTCGAATCTGTAACAGATACAAAGAGTAGCCCTCGGTGTTCAGTTTTATAGACAAAAGGGGTTTGCAGTAGACATGAAGAGGGTGAAGGAGAGCAGAAAGAATTAGATCAACAATTTGTGATGCATGTTTCTCTGCCAGATGTTGAGCAACCAGCTTTATATGGATTTCAAGATCCCATTACCACTTATATGGAGATGCTTTGCAATGAGAAAATTTCAGTTGTTTCCATCTTTAAGGTCGGGTGTTTGGATTGTAAGTATGATTTTAAATATTATGTTTCACATGCTAAAATCTAGATGTCTGTGACTTTGCATAAAATTGGAATTCAATTACTTTCTTGGCTACATTGGAAATTCAGTTTTACTTGATCAGTTCGCTTTAACTGATTAGAAGTAGGAGTAGGCAAGAAAATAATCTCACCATATGAGCATTCAGATATTCTTCAGTTGTTGATTTCATGAATAAAAAAGACATGCTATAGGCAGGTTGCAGGTTTTCCAAAGATAAGTTGCTCACACCAGATGTTAGCAATAAAAAATACTTTATTTTTTAGAGTGTTTTTCATCACCTTCTATATGATTTGTCAATTCCGAAGTCTTTTGACTAGTGTCTTAAGCTCCAATTTTTTCATCAAAAGCTCCCGTTGATCGTTTTCTCCTTAGATTGTCTTCTGACCTGCACTTCAAAACATTGTTAGTATTGCCTAAGTCCTAGTTTTATGCTACCTTAATTTTGCATTGTTATTTTTATTAAAATAAAATGACAAATGGTGAGAATGCCTAAAATCCACATACCAAGTGCATTTAGCCAAATTTCTGGTTCACATGCCACTACACATGTCTACACACTTAGCACAAGCAAACTTATTGTCATTCAAAGAACCAACGGGTTTGCTATTGAATTCTACGCTCTGAGTTATTGGCAGCGAAGCATTCACAGAGAACCAAAGCACGTCTCTGTAGTTCGAATTGATGAGTACAACCTAACTACATGAAATCTAAGGAGACAAGAGTTTGATGATCGTTGAAGATGCTCCCAGGTCAATGCTATGATATGACACTTTCTAAGGAATGATGGAGTATTCAATTTGAAAAATTCCTTCATCTCAGCAGATCAAAGATTGTGCCCTCTATTTCAGTGATTCTTTTCTGATTTTTAGGGATAGTTTGTTAGTTTTAGATCTCACAATTATCGGAAATGCAAAAGAGTGAGCACGTGAAGAGGATCGAGCCTTATGAAAAACAAGTTTCATTTTCAACAAAGCAGAAATTTCTAGAACGTGTAAAAGAGATAAGGATCAGTTGATTTTTATCAGTTTGTTGAAAAGGCAGCTGACATATATTTATTTAGTATATTTTGTATCACTCAAAGGTGAAATTCTCTTATTTGGTCAAAAAAGGAGACTGTTGTAGCTTTTAGTATCGCTACATGTAGCATGTTTCATAGCGCCAACAGAAGTGCGTTATTTTTCCTTATCTGTAGTAGATTAGGAGGATATTTTCAAGGAGCGATGGATGTAAAGGAGGAGCGTACATGGAAATTTCACAAGTGCCAAGATTTTGAGTATCAAAGCAAGCCACGGTTATTCCTTATTCATTGACAACATTGCCCCATCATTTAAATCGCATGAGAAATGAATTTGCACTAAACAATTTTGATAATTAATCACAAACTAGTACCTTTAAAAGTAATGAAGCAGAGGGTTTTAGATCAACGAGTTTATCATCAATTGTTGGAGGTTTGCCAACACCAATAGTCTTGTGTGCAGCAATTCGGTCTACACAACAGTTATTGACTCAGCAGGTTGGAGCTTCACTTGACCAACTTGCCACACAGTTGGAAGGTGAGGCAATTGTAATGGATGCATCGACACATAGGGAGATTTAATCCGCTGCCATGCAAAATGGAATTATGATGCAGAATTTGGGTGCATTGTTGTTGGAGCTTGGATGCACCACCATGAAATTGTGTATGGGAAGAAGTAGTCAATGTTGGGCCAGTGGTATTTGTCTCAACGTCTAGTCCCAACCCTTTAATGGTTCAGCCCCTTCCTTTCATGCCTGGCTCAAGTTTTGGTGCAATTTCTGTTGGATCCACCCACCAAGGAACAAGGATGACAGCAGAATCTGTCACTCCAGGTGATGTACTAAGGAACATCGACATACATATATGCTTAGGGTCATCGTCAACCACCTCATTCATTTCTGGAAACAATGGAAGATTATATTCGAGATGTCCCTCGTGTGGTTCCTGTAGCAAGATAGGCGCTAGAATTTCAGGAGACACAACTGTCAAATGAAGAAATGTAACATTTGTTGTTGGAATACTCACTCCACTACCAATACAATTTAGATCTGGAGTACCTCCACGTCCAGGGAAACAACAAACTCCGCTTTCATCTCAGGCTCCTTCTATGACATATTTTCAGTAGTCAAACCAACACCAAGCCTAACACAAGCGTTGTGTCTTCCTTTCATACATCTCTTGACACAAAAATATAAAAGTTGGCATATACAAAGACATCCTTTGTGCCAGTAATCAACATTAAATTTTGAGATTATAGTTGTCAAAGAGAAATAATTAAATCAAGATTTGCATGTGTTACAGTGCAAAAGCTTAATCTGGAAAGCGCACATCGCTCATATCAATGACTCGAGAAAAAATTCCATGCGAGCAAAATGCAAATGATAGGGCTTATGGTCTGTTTGAAATTCGTTTCATTTTCTGTTTGGTTTCTTTAGATTGCAGTGATCTCATAACATCAGGAGCCGAAGATGTTAAACAACAAAGATTTCCAGATCAGAGGGCTTGTTCTTAGAAACCCCTTTTCTATTAATGTTAAAATCTTGTTGAGTGTTTTGTTTTTTTTCAGGAAGCAAAGTTTCTTGAGTCTGCATATGTCCTTGGGAATTTTTATAGCAGCAGTAGGTTACAAACTTTTGATTGGCCTGAACTCCAAAAACGTATATTCAGTATCATTGAGGCAGCAGTTACAAGATACTGGAGGCGAAGATGATCTCTTGCAGGTATGGAGTATGGAAGATCATGTTGTGGTGGCTTGGGGTGAGAGTTACAACTCTTGGGTCAATGATTGTTGTATTTGATTCATGCTAGACTTCACCTTGTTTAGATAGCACACAGGAAAGCACCATGTACCGATTTGGATTAGTTGGCAAGAATACCCAAAAAATTCATTAGTCCCGTATGAATATGGGTTCACGAGGTACAATGATGCTCTTTAAAGAAACCGAGCAGGGCAAAGTGTTTGATTCAACACACTAGGGTTTGCTTTCTTCTCTTGGTGCATTATGTCTAGAGGATGTTTCAAAGGATTTTTAATAGATTATCTATTGTTATTGCAACTTTTTGCTAAAGGCATCTCAAGACAAATGTTTTGTATCTGAAGCTGCTAGAAAATGAAAAGTCAAACACCTCAAGCTGCCTGCAATGCTCTCATTTCAAGGTTGGAGTTATTCTCGAATTTCCAAACCATGGTTACAGATCTAACCATCCTGCCTATGTCCAACACCTCTCTTCTCAATGAATATATTGCCACAACAGATGCCATGTCGATGTGCAAACAACATTTCCAGGGGAGTTTGAAGCAGACATGATAAAGATTGTGAAAGATAACAACAAACTTTGGAGAATAGCCAGATGATAAATTGTAAAGGTTGAATGACTCCATGCCCAATACTAAAGGCACAAGGTCTGCCAAGTTCTTGGAGACCTTGCAGGGAGGTCTCCATCCCAGTTGGATCCAGATGTTAGCGATCAAATAATTCATTCTGAAATTTGTTTGAAAAATGATGCCTAATATTGCAGAGAAATTTTGACTGCCTTCCCAAGCTCCAAATGCATATTTGAAAGAACCATTGGAAATATTAGGATTTCTAGATGTCAATCGACTATTCAAGCATGTAAAAAGGACTCTCCACGACTCAGAAATTCGATTTTTCCCAAGGCAGTTTTTATTTAAAAAATCTGCGCTTTCACCAACTATTCTTCCTTGAACTTTGCTAGTTAGTTGGTGAAAGCTCTGCTTTTCACTAGCTAAAGGGTCATATTTAGCAAAAATTAGCTGGTGAAACCTGTTACATGGCAGCAAGGTCGTATTTTTGCCCAGATTTGACTTTTTCTCAACCAAATCTTTCGAGGTTGGTTTCTAAGGATGCATAATAATTAAATACATCAGATTTAAGGTTTATCTTGATGTATTGAATGTTTAAGAAGGTGGAAAAGTGAAAATTGTGACCTAGTTCATGAGCAAAAAATTGTTTGTTTTGCCAAAGGTGGAAAATTCGAATTTCTTATGAAGATTCATCAGCCTTGGAAGGTCTTCTACATCTGTCAAAGAGTTTGGAGGATATGAAGGCTATTAAGATAGAGTTTGACTCCTTAGATAGGATATTTTCCTATTTTGTTTTGACTTTTCATTTTTAGTATTCTAGATCCATTTTTATAGGATCTCATCTTACACTTGTTGTATCTATTTTGATTTGACTATTTTTAGCAAATATGATCCATCTTTCAAGGATCTAGATTTCATCTTGTAAGGCTGTAAAGCCAAAGACATTTGGAGCACTAAAGGGGGTTCAATCTTGGATACATTTTGCTATTGTAATAGACTCTTATTTGATAATAGAATCACAATATTTTTTTGTCTTAAATATAATAATTGCTCATGCATCTTATCTTTATGTACTTTACTTCAGTTTGTCTTAGCTTCTAAAGACTATCATCTCTTTATTAAGCTCGGAAACTTGAATTGAAGGACTTCTTGCTATCTTGTATTGACCCTACACCTAGTTGTATTTGGTTATCAAGATTAGTATTCTTCATCCCCTATTTATACTATCTTGTCTGATTATTGATTTCTAAAAGCATTGTCTTATTCAAATGTATGATGAGTTGTCCATTTCATTAGTTACTGAGTTATCCCATTGATGCAAGCATACCTAAATTATCTTATCTTGAGTTACCAAGCATCTTTGGCCTACAACCCCAAAGAGTTTCTTGGAGTGATAACAATAACCATAACCAGAATGCCTCAAGTCGACATGAGAGACTAAGAGGAAAACAATCATATAAAAACCTTTCAACTGTTCATCACATATTATTTACATCACAACCCCAAATAACAGTTGCAAAAAAAATTGGGTTCGAAACCCCAGTGCGAACTTGGTGAGAATCAAACCAACATCAATTTCAATTCGACAAAATTCCCTCATGGGTAAACCAGAAGAGAGCCATGGTTTTGCGAGTTTAATCAATCTTCCCATTGTTGGGTCGAGACCATAAACAAAAATTCAAGCCTAGGTTTGCATTTATTTACTTTATCATTCGTATCGGATGGGGGAAACAAGGTCTGAGTATACATAGTGGGCATAAGGTGTGGACTGTACGCAAAGAAAAAACAATCCCTTCCCATCACATATTTTTTACAAAATTTAAAGGTGACAACAAGACGTAATACACATGCTTTTGTAACTCTGCAAATAGTAGTAATAATAATAATAAAGGAATGCAATTTTCCAAGGCCTGGATATGGGGTTAAGGGTGTTATACAATTATGTTGAAACCTTATTGTTATCTTCCTTTTACAGAGGAAAACCCTATAAAAATTATTAACAAGAAATGAGTGAACCAAACATATTCACCATAGACGTTTTCCAATATTCATAGCATACCAGTGTTTTCTCCGGGCGCAATACAACCATACACTTCAAACATAAGCGAATGATGAAAAATATTTCCAGTTTGAAACACTTAAATGCTAAAAGGAAGAAAATCCAAATCGAAATGCATCATATGGTCAGAATGCCCAAAAGCAATCCATTGTAAACTTTGAAAAAAAAACGCATTCTACATGCAAACTCTTAGAGCCAACAATACGATTTTATCTGGAACAGAGCTAACACTTCATGAATGAAAAGGTAAAATACCATACCTATAAGAAGAATGCTAAAACAATTAACATAGTGCAATTTCTTTTCGTTGAGGCCGAGCACAATGGAGATGTTGCTATACAAAGAAACCAAAATAAGTACGAGTGGAATAGTGAAGGTGATGGCTTCGAGGTAGGGTAAGAATGACGTGCAGTAAATGCACGTCACTTACTCTCTTTTCACATTAAATTCCATCAACCAAAACCAAATTTGGAGCACACTTAGCCTCCAATACCTTATTTCAAACATATGATATCAACCAACAAAACATATCATTCCCATATTCGAAATCGAATCGGGCCTCCCTCTTGGATTATTTCAACTATTATATGCCCATTTAATACTTAGCACCCAAAATAGCATGTCCCACATTCCTTGCTAGTGGAGTATTACAATTACACATAATAATTAATCATCCATAACAAATATTCCATAATTTTCATGTGGCTCGTACTTGGAGTTTGAATAATATATCAAAATCTAGGTGTAGCAAGAATAAACTAAAATGTTTATTAAAATAAACATTTTCTCCTTTTTAAAATCAAATTGCTAGCACACTCAGTATCCATCAATTTCACATAGAAACATGTTAGGATCTCCTTCTCTATTCTCAAACTGTAGAATCTTTCTCGTAAGGTAATCATGAGCGCAATAAGAGGAGTGTTTTCTTCATTATTTTTTTAAAGGGGTCCCACCTATCTAGTATTATTTAAAATATATATAAGTAATAATGCATTGCAACCCATTTGTAGGAAGGAATTTTATGTTGCACTTTTGGGCATCAACACCAGGTTCACCACATTCTAGTAGGTAGCCTTGGCTATGATTTGAATAATGTGGCTAAATTTTAGGCTCTCATTCAAGGAATCAGGCCGCCCAACAACTTGGATTTCATCAATTAATTGTAGAAGGAGACTTCAAAATCATTCTAGGCATGTTCTATAAGATACTAAATGGTTAAGAGTTGGCTAATATCTCTCCCAAATGGAGGCTAATCAATATTATTGAATACCTAAAATATTTTTTTCTACCCAATTGGATTTTTATCCCTTGTCATGTCTGACGCAAAGCCAACAAAATAGCAGACAAGTTTGCTAATGTCAAGGTGGACAAAAGGGATCATGGTCTAGATTGCATCTTTATTCATAATCCTATGGATCCTCTGCTACTGGAGTGTATGGAACTTTCCAAGAGGGAAAACATATCCCTGGATGGGGTGTTATGCCATAGTTAATGGAAATCAATGTGGTGAACACGTGTCTTGCCACTTGGAGGCTCCTTCTTCTCGATGAGTGTGCTGACATCTTTTCCCATAGATATATTGGTAAGAGAATTAAACCAATACACTAGTTTGAGCATGCGAACAATGCTATGGATCTGCATCATAGTACTATCGGCAAGAGGAAAACTTATTGCAAGGTTACTTGCATTTTCAATTCACTTGATCCGCAGTAGAAGTTCAATGATTTTGAAATGATGAGAGGAATTAATGGTGGGTAGTTCTTTATCCTAGGTTTTCCTAACTCTCCATTATCTGGTTTTGTTGGAGGATAGAAGGTAGTTTGATGCTCCCATCGACTGGTGGCACTTGTTATTTTCTCTCTTTATGTCATGAGTCAAGGAAATAGGTCATGCTCATTGTGGTTGAGGGTTTCGTTGGAGAACGGGTTTACAAATCGACGACCTAGCTCATTTAGTGAAGGAAATTAATACATGGGACATTGTTAATTTAATTCCAGAGGTTGGAAAAGGTGGTGAACTAGAATCCCATATGGTGGACTCATTGGTGCAAACTGGTCCGAGAGATGCTTTAGTTTGGGGTTGTCAGGTGGAGTGGGTGGACCATGATAATATGTCCATGGGGGGGATTGAAGCACATTGCGGGCTCACTGGTGGGGTTTTTCTCTCGTTGGAGGGAAATCCTCCTCCTTGTCCCTAGAAGATGATGTAGACAGATGACCTTCTTGGTGAAGAATCCAAATATTTCTGCTTGGCCAAGGACTAGGTGAAGCTTGTTTTTGAGGTTTGAGAGGAGGTCGTGGACCTTGAATTCAAGGTGGAGCAATTGGACAACACAATATATTTTATGTTATCTCCCTGCTCACATTTGGTGTTGCTTCAACTTGAGCAGGACATGGATGCACAGGTCATGGTCATCCCTGGTATGCCTATTCCCTTGAAGTCGATTCAAAGGGACAACCCAGCTGGGGCAAAGAAACGCATCTTATACAATCATGCAGGATCACCATAATTCAATAGTCTCAATATATCGATATATTTTAATTTTGTTTTTCATAGCTTGTTACATGTCTAGGACTGTTAGGAAACATTTGTTGGTCTTGTTTGGACCCTTTTGGGGCTACTTTTTGGGGACTTTGTGGGGGCTTGGGTTGGTTTCCTATTTTTGGAGACCCATGCCATGGAGGGCCATACCTATACTATTTTTTTATCTTTAGAAGGTAATACCAATTCTTACTTACAATTTTGTTTTGTCAACAACAATGATTGTTAGTCAAGCTAAAAAAGAATAAGGTCAAAGAAAACATAGAAAACTAATAAGGCTTGATTTTAAAATTTTAAAAGGGGATCTCCAATTCTATGGAATTTCAGGGGTTGTTAAGGCCTCAACACCCCCATATAAATTGGACAAAATCCCTTGAAAGTACAAGAACAAAATCACCAAAGATGTGGATAAATGGAATTTGAAAAAGTGTGTGTTGTCACTACCTAAAAACCTTGTTTCAGACAATGAAACATAAAACCATGACCAAGAGAGCCCTCCAAAACAAAAACTTAAAAAATGGACAAAAGGTGAGAGCCCTCCCAAAATAAACCTCAAAATAGGAAAAAATAGGGATCAAGACAAGAAGTTCCTTGAAGCGGAGGGTAAAAAAGATATCCTTGATGCGTAGACAATTATAAACAAAGGAAGAAGAGAAAGGCCACAAATCCTAAACCTATAATCTAGTACGTGATAGACGACGATGTTTAATTTTTTGCTCATGATAAGGATCTTATACTACTACTAGTCACTCGATACAATTTGGTTTCTCTATTTTCGTAAGCAATTTTTTTCGTAAGTTTTTTTTTTTATTTTAGTTTTATTCATTCTTCGATGTTATTGATTATTTTGTTGGTCTAAGTAGGAGTCTAGTGGAACACCTCTTCAATCAAAGGGGGAAATTGAAAGCTCTCTAATAATACCTACTATTGGTGATGGAATTGCAAGCCACCTTTGTTCATCCTCTTTGCAGCCCTATAGTGAAACCATCCTCCCCAATAGTTTGTTTTCTTGTGCCATACATGCAGGAAATATAGTGCACTAGAATATAAATAGTGTTGTTTAATTTTTAAGGTTATAGCTAGTGTTATTAAGGTTATTGACTTGAAATTATCCAAACGTCGATGTTATTAATAGCGAACTATCATTTGAATTGAATTGCTTTTTGAAACACGTTAGAAATAGGGAGAGAAATAACGATCACAAAATCTCCCTGGTAATATATCTAGAGGTTTGCCTCAACTAATATTTCATTTGTTTATTGTTAATAAGTAGTAATGGTTTTTCTTTGTTGTAGTTATGTGCTTTTGATATTTTTTACTGGAATTATTGAGTTCATGTTTTCATTATTACTTTAATGATCATGTTATATATTTTACGTCAATATTATCAATGTAACACTGACATTATTAACCACATAATCAATTCATTTTTAGTATGTTATAGTGACAATCTCAATGGTGGGGATTGTTGGGTTGTTATATTCTTTGCAATGAAAGTCTAGTTGAGGTGAATTGACTGATGATCAAAGTCAAGGTAGATCAACAACAATTCGAAGTTGAGGTGGATCAACAATAGGTCGAAGTTGAGGTAGATTGAAAACAAGTCAAAGGTCGAGGGAGTTGACCAGGTAAAGTTGAATTCAAAGATATCGATGACAAGTCAATCGATAAGAGGTCAAAGAGCGAGTGTGAGATGAACAACTAGAGAGTGAATGGAGTCTGACTGGTAGTCGAATCGTAAACCCGAATTGGAGTCAATTGTAACAAAATCATGGGGTTTGTGGTATTTGTAGCCAATGATATGCATGGATCTATTACCATTTTTGGGTGCCAATATTAGGGGTTTTCCTGTTGTAAAGCCTATAAAGAGGCGTGTTGTAAGGCCATAAAGGGTGTTGTTGTAAGGTAATCATATAATACGCTTTTGCAGGTTAAATGCATGTGTAAGTGTAGGTTGTTGGTCATGCAAATGTGAGATGAATTGGCTACAGGGTTGATCTTTCCTATGCAAGAAGGTATGATGTCAATTATGTCTTAGGTGTACACCAAGGTTAGACATGTAACCTTTTATTCTGAATGAATAAGACAACAAGAGAGAAGAACGCTCAAAGAAATGCTGGTTTTCCTGGTTAAGGGTTTCCAGGGTAAAATCTCACTGTATTGTGTGATTTCTTGTGTCATTTTCTTTCTTAATTAAACTATTCTTCTCTTCTAATAGGATTACTATGGAAGTGCCCTGCATTTCCTATCATGTGGTATCATAGCTTAGGTCTTCCCTGACAAGTGAGTTATCAGAGTGGTGTAATGCTTTGGAGAGTATATCATATCTTGATATGCTAATATTGAATCTAAGAACTAAACCCTAGGTACAATAAGAGTCATAAGTCATAAATTATGTTAAAGATCATGGTAAAGAATGGTGAGTAGTTCCAAAATAGAGATAGAAATATTTAATGGCCATAATTTTGAGCTTTGGAAACTTAAAATAGAAGATCTTCTTGTAGATCGAGAATAATGGACAACGGTCTGTCCAGATACCCATCCAATAGGCATGTTGACGGAAGAATGGGAGAAAATCGAAGAAGAGAAAGAAGTATGATTCATCTTTGTCTTGCAAATTCGATGTTTTTGAATGTATTAGAAGAAGATTCAGCCAAGAAACTGTGCGACAATATGGGAATCTTATACCAGTTGAAATCTCTGGTAAAAAATTGTTTCTCAGAAAGAAACTGTATCTTCTGAGGATGAGTGATGGCAGTTCGGTGACTGAGCATTTAAATGTGTTTAATACCATGTTAAGACAGTTATTGTCTATTGATATAAAGATAATTGATGAGGAGAAGTGTATCATCCTATTATGTTCTTTGCTAGACTCCGTGGATAGCTTAGTCATGGATATTAGGCGTAATACAACCACACTAGTGCTAGAGGATGTGGTTTCTTCTCTATTGTCGGAAGAAATGAGAAGAAAGAACATGGAAGTATAGATCAAATATGCTCTGGTAGTGGGAGGTCGACTGGTAGACAGAGATAAAGGTAGATTATCCAATAGAAATTTTAAGTCGAAGGGTAGATCTAAATCCTTGGTTCATTCAACGCGAAGATGCTAGAAATGCGGTAAATTTGGGCATTACAAAAAGAATTGTAATCAAAGGGAACACAAGTTATTGTTGGATCCGATGAGAAGAAGTCGACTGAGAGAAAGATGACCTCAGACAAGGGAGGTGATGTGTATCTCGCGTCGACCAGTACACAGTTGGATCAAGATATTTGGTTGATCGACTCAAAAGAATACTATCATATGACACCACATAAAGAATGGTTATGTGAATGTGAATGATATGATGGGGGTGATGTTTTCTTGGGGGACGAATCGACAACCAGAATTTTCAAACGGGGAAGATTCCAACTGACATTGTAGGATGGGAGGAAAATGACCCTTCTAGGTGTGCTACACATTATGGGTTTTCCAAGAAACCTGATATTTTTCAACAAGATGAGTGATGCAAGTGTGCATACTCTATTTCAGAAAGTTTCGTGCAAGATGGTCAAAGGTGAGATGGTCTTAATGATGGGAGTTCATATCGGTACCCTGTACAAGTTGTTAGGGAATGTCAACTTGATTGAATGAAAAAACATCGTTTCTCTTGAAATTGAATCGAATGTGACTCGACTCTACTCAAATTGTTTTCGACACAACTCAACTCAACTCGAGCTAAGTTGGTTCAAATCGACTCAACAAGAAATGATGAATTCGACCCGACCAGGCTATGGCATGAGAGGATGTGACACATTGGAGAAAAAGGACTTCGAGCTATGCAAAACAAAGGTATGGTCAAAGGTTTTCTTGAACTTAGTTTAGAAGTTGACTTTTGTGAACATTTTATATATGGGAAACAAATTCGGTTGAGGTTCCCATCTGGAGTGACAAGGGAAAATGGGATTCTAGAATTGGTGCATAGTGATGTGTTTGGCTTGGTTACAGTGACTTCACTTGGTGGATCCTTGTATTATGTCTCCTTCATATATTATTTTTCTAGGAAGACATGGATATATTTCCTAAGGAAGAATTCAAAGGTTTTCGAGAGATTTAAGGAGTTTAAAGCTCTTGTGGAAAACCAGACATAAAAGAGGATTAAAGTGTTGAGGACTGACAATGGTGGTGAATTATGTGGAAAGGAATTTGATCATTTCTATAAGGAGTATGGCATAGCATGCCAAAATACCACACCATATACTCCACAACAAAATGGAGTTTCTGAGAGAATGAACAGAACATTGATGGATAAGAAAAGCAGCATGCTTAGTGGTGTTGGGCTCACAAAAGAATTTTGGGTGAAGGTAGTCGAGACTGTAAGATATCTGGTGAATATGTCTCCTTCGTCAGCACTAGTCGACACGAATCCAAATGAGGTATGGTCGGGTAAGAATCCTTCGGTGGAACATATCAAATTGTTTGGTTGTTATGCATTTGTGCATGATCCCAAGGAAAAGAGGAGCAAGATGGACAAGAAGGAAGTAAAATGTATTTTCATCAGATAAAAAGAAAGGATGAAAGGATATAAGCTTTGGGATCCTGTATCAAGGAGAATAATGTACAGTCGAGATGTGGTCTTCAAAGAAGTCAGAGGTAATTCAGAGCCTAAGGAATTTGTTCAGACCGAGAATAATCCTAATACGGTGTGGTTTGAACTGAGGAACGAAGAAGATGATTCATATGATTCGACTGAATCTAAGGAAGAGGTGGAACAATTGAATTCAATGATAAGGAGGTCAAAAAGAGAAAGAAAACTAGTCGAAAGGTATAGTCCACCCGAATTTCGTTCTCCATTTGTGTTAACTACCATTGACGATGAGCCCAAGTCAGACAGTGAGGAAGTCAAATCGACAGAGGGTAAACTTTGGAAGGATGCCATGGTTGAAGAGATGGATTCCTTGTACAAGAATGAGACATGGTATTTAGTCAAGTTACCTAGTGGAAGAAATCTTGTCGATAGAAAGTGGGTGTTCAATAAGAAGATGCATGTAGTAGAACAAATCGACAAGTTCAAAGCTTGACTGGTAGTGAAAGGATATTCCAAAATCAAGGGAGTCAACTTCGGTGAGATTTTTTCCCCTGTTGAAAAACTAAATTCCATTAGAGTAGTAATGTCTCCGGCTACAACATTCGATATGGAGATAGACCAGATGGATGTCAAGACAACGTTCCTACATGGGGACCTGGAAGAAGAAATCTACATGAAACAACTTGAAAGATTTGTAATAAAGGGCAAGCAAGAGTTGGTATGCAAACTCAAAAGATCCCTTTATGGTATAAATAAATCACCAAGGATGTGGTACTAGAAGTTTGACAAATACATCCTTAGTTTTGGATTTGTCAGAAGCAAATTTGATCACTACATATATTCCAAGGAAGAAGGTGGGAATTTCATATATGTAGCTTTGTATGTTGATGACATGTTGTTGATTGGAAACAACATGGACGCAGTAAAGGAGGTGAAGAAGCAATTATCCTCCAAGATTTACATGAAGTATATCGGTGCAACTAACTTCATTTTGAGAATGGGTATTAAGAGAGAATGAGCCGCTAGAAATATCTGGTTGAATCGGATGAAGTATATTGAAACAATTCTGAAAGATTCAACATGCAGGATTGCAAACCAGTGAAGGTGCCAATTCTTGTGGGAGAAAGGCTTACTACTAAACAATTTCCAAAGACACGGGACGAAATAGAGGACATGGAACATGTTCCCTATGCAAGTGTGGTTGGTAGTCTAATGTATGTCATGGTCTACACTCGACCAGACATTTCCCATGCAATGGGAGTGTTGAGTAGGTACATGTTGACACCTGGAAAGGAGCACTAGACAATTTTCAAGAAAGTATTCATGTATTTGTGTGGCACAAAGGACTATGCTATATGCTACCAAGGAAAACCTGGAGGTGACAATGGTAAATTAGATGTACATGGATTGGTCGATGTTGACTGGGCTGGAGATCTAGATTGATGGAGGTCGACCAATGGGTATGTCTTCAAGATGTTCGGGGGAGAAATAATTTGGATGAGTAAGTGACATGTGGTCGTATCCTTGTCGACAACAGAAGTTGAATACAAGGAGGCTAGTCAAGGAAACAAAGAAGTGGTATGGCTTCAAAGATTGTGGTCAAGAATCGAGTTTGAGCATAGAGCTATGAAGGTAAGTTGTGATAGCCCAAGCACAATATTTCTGGAAAATAACCTTGCTTATCATTCAAAGACTAAGCACATTTATGTACAATAAAATTTCGTAAGAGACATGTGTTGGATTAATGAGATGGGGGGTGAATCAGTAATAGAGCAATTTAATCTTTTTTAACCATATAATACAAGTGTTATATCAATGTAGCATTATCATCCAATAAATACAGAGTAAATAAGAAATGAACATATGAACAATCATACACATACACAGTACACCAATGCTTTACATGGAAACCCAAAGCGAGAGAAAACCACATAATTCTTTTTCGTATATGTCTTGAAGAATTACATTCATTGGAAGCACCAAATTCCTTTGTTTTCCAAATGTAACTGAAAGGAGGCTCCAACCCCCTTGTTTCTCGGAATACAAACTGAGGGAAGCTCCAACTCTCCAATTCTTTGGCTACAACCAGAAGGAGGCTACAAACCCCTATGTTTTCCCACTACAACCGAAAGGTGGCTACAACCACCTGTCCTTGCCCCATCCAACCGCCCCGACATATAATTAGAATGATGGAACCACTATCACACTATCAATGTGAGATATACTACTGTAAACCTATACCAATCAACCTATAATCAACCTGTACCATAAACAAGTGAATCAACCATACACCAAACCTGTACAAATAACCTGTCACAACAACCTGTCCAAACAACCTATCACAACAACTTGTCTCATCAATATTATCAACCAAATCAGATCTACTCACCAAGAAAACTCTCAAAGATGTGCATCAACCAACCATAACACAACAACTCATAATCATCACCAAGATCAATATGTGCTTCTAATAATATACCAATACAGGTATGCTACATCATCCATAAACCATGTGTCAACAATACTACTAACAAGTGCCTCCAACCATGTACCAAGTATGTACCAATCATATATCAACTACTCATCAACTATGACTCATAAATATGTACCAACGTCATCAACTATACACCTCATGTATGTGTCAACCCATCAACTACTTGTCTCAACCATGTACCTAACATGTACCTTAACCAAAATCCCTCATCAATTTCAAACTCCAAATCTGATTTGTAACTCTGTAATAGATCTGGTGTATATGATCACATACCTTCCTTAACTTTAACAACAAGAGACTAGCATTTTCATCAAACTTTACTTTAGTCTCACATGACTAGTTTTGGATTAGTCAACAACCCTGACTTGAAGTAATCATAACTATGTACCTGTAATGAATAAAGATCTGAAAATAATACACAATGTTCTTTAGTGTGTTTTATGCAATTCCTCCAAGTTTCACTACTTGACACCTCTCAGAAAAGGAGTTATAGCAAAAATGGCATACCTTGCTGAATTCTGGCTTATTCTAGAGAGAGACCTTGTAGAGCATTCCCCACACAAAATATTTGTTGAATAAATATAAAAATGTTACAAAGCATACTAAATACTATACTATAACCAACACAATTGGTCTTACTGAATTTGCATATGTTATGAATAAGTGATGATGTTTTTACCCGAAACACTTGTTTTAGACTAGTTTCAGGACTAGCCACAAACCCCATTTTCCACAGAGTGTAACTCCAAAAATACAATGACCCACAAGCGGAATTTTTTACCACGGATACTTGGATATGTTTCCTTAATGGCCTATCAATTTCATGGTCTGAGTCATTCTATAAAAAAAAGTTATTGCGAAAATGGTGAGATGACCTATAAATAACATACCTTAGAAAGCATCATCAAAAGAATTTATCCTCCCTTGAATTCCAACCTTATTTTCTTCAACTTCCCTCTAGAATTTGGCTTATATATCCTTTGGTTACCTCATTCACGTATATATATATTCAATATTTTCAAGTGTGATATAAAATGAGAGAGCCTTGCCTCTTATTTATACTCTCCATCTTCTAGGTCACTTAACCCATTCCTAGGTCACTTAACTTATTTCTAGGTCACTTAACCTATTTCTAGGTCACTTCACCCATTTATAGGTCACTTAACCTATTTTCCTCATTTTTAGGGTTAACCACTTTCCATAATTAGAAATTTCTCCATTACTTTATCATTTAAATATTCCTCCTTGACTTTGTCACCTCACTTTATCATTTAAATAATCTTCTTTGATTTTCTCACTTCACTTTATTATTTAAATAATCCTTCTTGACTTTGTCACTTTACTTTATCATTTAAATAATAATTTCTTCTTTTCAATCTCTTTGACTTCTTTGACCTTTTGGGGCTTCAAGCGAACATATGAGGGTCCTCCAACTTCGTAAGGCCATAACTCTCAAATTGTGAGGAGTTATGTGACGTTCCACATACCACAAGAAAAGGAATAACATGTACTATCCATATAGAATATTATTGCCTTCAAATATATCAAAACTCATACCATTATCCATCAAACAAACTTGGGTCCATTACCCAAACCTGGGTTCTCCAACTTCTCATGGTCATAACTCTCTAACCGTGAGGAGTTATGTGGCGTTCCACATACCACCAGAAATGGAATGACATTTACTATCCATCTGGAATAGTATTACCTTCAAATATATTAAAACTCATACCATTATACATGAAACAACCTTGGTTCCATTGCCCAAAACTTTGTGCTACCGGAATTCGCTACCGGAATTTCTCCAAGGGTTGACATCAATATACAATATCACTCTCCAATAGTTGACATCAATGAAAAACAACAATCCATACCAACTATCCATAAACCTAAACCAACTTCCTGACAATCTCCCCTTTGGCATTGATGGCAACACTTAGTCATCATAACATTCATGCTTATACTCTTTATCAATGTTTCTATCTCTCCCCCTTTGACATCAATGGCAAAGGGTATCTCCCTTGGGAGTGCTCCCCTTGACTAAAATCTCCTTGGGGCTGCTCCCCCTGTCTATGTGCCTTTGAGTTTTCATTTTGTTTATAATCTTGTGATTACTCTTTCCCCCTTTGACAAAGGGTATCACTCTGAAGTCATATCGCTCATTATTCCCTTGTGACAAGTGCTCCCCTTGGAAACATGCCTCTATTCTCTCTCTCTAAGAATTACCTTTGCATCTGATAAATCTCTCCCCCTTCATCCTATTTATGGTGCTTACTCATGTACATCTAAGACATATAAGATAAGCATTCAAAAGAATTCATTTTGGTGTAGAAATTACTCCTAATCTCTGGAGAAGATACTCAAGGGATTCCCATGGAAGTGACTTTGTAAAGATGTATGCCACTTGTTCTTTTGTTCCCACATATTCAACTCTGATGTTCTTCTCTGCAACATGTTCTCGTAGAAAGTGATACTTGATTGGAATGTGCTTCATCTTGGAGTGCGTCACTAGGTTTTTTGAGATACTGATGACGCTTGTATTATCACAATAGATTGGAATGGGATCATCATACTCAACTTGTTTATCTGTCAAAGTTTGTTTCATATATAGAACCTGTGTACAACATGTTGTTGTTGCAATATACTATGCCTCAGTTGTAGATAAGGATATTGATGATTGTTTCTTGCTTATCCAAGATACTAAACACTCACCTAGTTAGAACGTTTCTCCACTGGTGCTTCGTCGTTCATCAATGCAACCTTCCCAATCTACATCTGTGTAGGCAATAAGTGATAGATCCTTTCCTTTTGGATACCATAATCCAAACTCTTTTGTTCCTTTGAGATGTCTGAAAATCCTCTTCACTTCTAATACATGTGATTCCTTTGGTGCTTCTTGAAATCATGCCACATGTCCAACTTCATGCATTACATCTGGTCTGGATGTTGTCACATATAGTAAGCTACCAATCATTGACTTGTATTTCCTCTGGTCTGTAGACTTTGAATCATCATCTTTTATCAACTTGCAACCGGTTTGCATAGGAGTGGTAACTGGTTTGCAATGTTCCATTCTGAACCTCTTTAGCATTTCTCTGATATACTTAGTTTGTGAAATAAAAAATCCTTGGTTTCTTTGACATATCTGAAGACCCAAAAAGAAGGATAGTTCTCCGAGTAATGACATTTCAAATTCATTATTCATATCCTTTGTAAATTTCTGGCTTAACCTGTCATTAGTACTTCCAAAACAATATCATCAACATAAATTTCAATTAATAAAATATTACCTTGAGTTACCCTGATGTAGAGGTTGTTGTCTGCGCTTCCTTTCCATAGTTCGTAGGGAGCTTTTTTACTGTTGTTTCTGAGCATTACTTTGTTTTGAATGTGAACTAATGTATGCACTGCATGTGTCCAAAAAATATCTTTCAATTTGGAATCCATTAGCATTGTTTGATCCATTTCCTGTGTAATTATCATCCATTATGATAATGTTCCTTTGTCTTTGAACCACTTTCTGAACCAATCTATGAATCCATGCTCTTGTCCAATATGATATATCTGTCCAAACCTGATAAGTGTTCTTATGAATCCATCTCTTTCCATACTATCCAAGATTCTACTTGCGCAATTGTCCATAATGTTAACCCATTTATCACTATACTATCATGAAGTCTTGATTAATCTATCAAACTGTACTTCTGCTAACTGATTGCTCTGAATCTATCTTCTCAAACTCTGCAAGTTGCTCAAAGGATGGTTCTTTGGTCTATCACAACTATCACATAGACTCCCCCTGTCTAATATTCATATTACTTGGGAGTCTCTAAGTTGTATGGATCAAAACAATTCCTGCTCTGATGTGTATTCATCATCATCTTCATTGGTAGATTCATCATCATATTTATTGGTAGATTCATTATCTCTCTGAGCTCTGACTTCTTTCTTTTTGTCTGTGGATTCAGCTTTCACTACAATGCCTGAAATTACAATCTCTTGAACTTGTTCCTTATTTACTTGTCCTTCCTTTCTTTCAGTTATTTTCCAAAGCTTTTTGTATATAACATCTTTCTTTTTCTCTGTAGAATTTTCTTCATCTCATTTTATTGCCAATATTGCAATCTTTGGTACCTGGTATTTGTTTGCTTGTTCTTCCTGTTTTCTTATCCATACTTTCTTATATCTGATATCAGTATTATCTTTCATGGAAGTACTGATCATGCTTCTACAATCACTGGCTATGTGTCCATAGTTATGACATTTGTAACACTTAATGTTATGTGCAACCACATAGACACTTATTTCTTGAACATTTATTTTATAATCCTTGCAATCTGCAACCTTATGTCCAAAGTTAGTACAATAAAAACAATGACCATAAAATAAATTTGCATACCTGGGAGTGAATGATCTTCTTTGTGGCGTAGTCAGTCTAAATTTTTGCCTTGCCTGATCATGATCATGATTAAAGCTTCTTTGTGGCTTGAACATGGATGGTCTTCTTAAAGATGTATCTTCAATAGTTTTATTAGATTCTGGTTGACCATGATTCCTTCCTTTGAGTACTTCTGCATAACTCTTTCTATTTTCTTCATTCTTCTTTTCTAGCAACCTAGAGTGCTTCTCTTCATTCTCTAAAACTGATGTGGATGTTTCTGTCTCTTCAATGTTCTTGTTGAGCTTGATGATTTTACTTCTCAATGTGACAAATTCTTCTTCAAGCTTCTCAACCTCTTCTTATTTCTTCATTATCTGAGACTTCATGACTTCTTCTGCTCTTTTTGCTTCTTCAAGATGAATTTTTAATGTGATTATTTCTTCTTCAAGTCCTCTCTCTTCTTGACCAAACTCTGCCTCAAGATTGTTTAGATCGTTAGTTCCTTCCTTAAGATGATCTGTCAATATCTTCTCTCTCTTTTATGCTTCTTCCTTCTATGTTTCTATATTGGTTTCCAAACACTTCTTTTGATATTCAATATTTTCTTTGATCTTTCTGGCTTCTTCTAGATGAGTTCTTAATTTCTCGATGACCTGTTAGGATTCTTCAAAAATGTGAACACTTTCCTTTTGTTTCATCAATTCTTTCTTGAGTGAATTGTTTTCTTCTCTTAGTTCATCTAAAGCACTAATCAATTCTTCTTCATAATTGTCTTCCTTTTCAATTAGTTTTTTTGTCTCATTTCCTTCATGGCATTCCATTTCAAGATGTCCATGTTTTTCACAATTAGAATAAAACAACATACCTCTAGTGATTATGTATGCTTCATCTTCTGAATCTGCTTGACACGGTGAACATAATTCTTCTTGATTTGTATCTTCATCTTCTTTGACATTTTTCTAAATCTGTGATCGGTGAAGAATATATGTCATGTAAATTATCCCAAAGTTCTTTTGTTGATGAACATTTATCAAACTTTTCTCTTACCAGATTAGATAATCCTTCCCAGATGAAATCCATTGCTATTTTTTTATTCTTCCTCAATTCCTTCTTGGCTATAGTCTTTTCCCTTTTTGAACTATCATATCCTGTAACAATTTATATCCAAATATAAAGTCCTTGTGCCTGTAAAAATACTTCTGTCCTTATGCTCTACATCTCATACTTAAAACCATTATGACCATTAAACATTGGTACTCCATTCTCAGAATAATCCATGATCTCCTTCCAGTGGTTAAATTGTTTCCTGAAGGAACCGACTCTGATACCAATTGTTGGATTACTGAGAGGGGGGGTGAATCAGTAATAGAGCAATTTAATCTTTTTTAACCACATAATCCAAGTGTTATATCAATGTAGCATTATCATCCAATAACTGCAGAGTAAATAAGAAATGAACAAATGAACAATCATACACATACACAGTACACCAATGTTTTACGTGGAAACCCAAAGCGGGAAAAAACCACAGAATGATTTTTCTTATATGTCTTGAAGAATTACATTCATTGGAAGCACCAACTTCCTTTGTTTTACAGATGCAATTGGAAGGAGGCTCCAACTCCCTTGTTTCTCAGGCTACAACCTGAGGGAATCTCCAACTCCCAAATTCTCTGGCTACAACCAGAAGGAGGCTACAACCCCCTATGTTCTCCAGCTACAACCAGAAGGTGGCTACAACCACCTGTCCTTGCCCCATCCAACCGCCTTAACGTATAAGTAGAATGATGGAACCATTGTCACACTATCATTGTGAGATATACTATTGTAAACTTGTACCAATCAACCCGTAATCAACCTGTACCATAAACAAGTGCATCAACCATACACCAAACCTGTACAAATAACCTGTCACAACAACCTGTCCAAACAACCTATCACAATAACCTATCTCATCAATCTTATCAACCAAATCATATCTACTCACCAAGATCAATCACCAAGACAACTCTCAAAGATGTGCATCAACCAACCATAACACAACAACTCATAATCATCACCAATATCAATATGTGCTTCTAATAATATACCAATACAAGTATGCTGCATCATCCATAAACCATGTGTCAACAATACTAATAAAAAGTGCCTCCAACCATGTACCAATTATGTACCAATAATGTATGAATTACTCATCAACTATGACTCTTCAAGATGTACCAACATCATCAACTATACACCTCATGTATGTGCCAACTCATCAACTACTTGTCTCAACTATGTACCCAACATGTACCTCAACCAAAATCCCTCATCAATTTCATCATCCAAATCTGATTTGTAAATCTGTAATAGAGCTGGTGTATATGATCACATACCTTCAAACCTTCCTTAACTTTAACAACAAGAGACTAGCATTTTCATCAAAATGTACTTTAGTCTCACATGACTAGTTTTGGATTAGTCAACAACCCTTACTTGAAGTAATAATAACTATATATTAGTATTGAATATAGATTTGAAAATGATACACAATGTTCTTCAATGTGTTTTATGCAATTCCTCCAAGTTTCACTACTTTAAACCTCTCATAAAAGGAGTTATAGCAAAAATGGCATACCTTGTTGAATTATGGCTTATTCTAGAGAGCGACCTTGTAGAGCTTGCCCCACACAGAATATTTGTTGAATCGATCTCACAATGTTACACAACATAATACATATTTTACTCTAACCAACACATTTGGTCTTACTGAATTTGTATCTGTTATGAATAAGTTATGACGTTTTTACCCGAAACACATGTTTTAGATAGTTTCAGGACTAGCCACAAACCCTATTTTCCACGGAGTGTAACTCCAAAAATACAAAGACCCGCAAGCTGAATTTTTTACCACAAATACTTGGATATGTTTCCTCAATGGCCTATCAATTTCACGGTCTGAATCATTCTATAAAAACGGTTATTGCGAAAATGGTGAGATGACCTATAAATAACATACCTTAGAAAGAATCATCAAAAGAATTTATCCTCCCTTGAATTCCGGCCTTGTTTTCTTCACCTTCTCTCTTAAATTTGGCTTAGATATCCTTTGGTTACCTCAGTCACCTATAGATATTCAATATGCTCAAGTGTGATATAAAATGAGAGAGCCTTGCCTCTTATTTATACTCTCCATATTCTAGGTCACTTAACCCATTTCTAGGTCACTTAAACTATTTCTAGGTCACTTAAACCCATTTATAGGTCACTTAACCTATTTTCCTCATTTTTAGGTTTAACCACTTTCCATAATTAGAAAGTTCTCCATTACTTTATCATTTAAATATTCCTCCTTGACTGTGTCACCTCACTTTATCATTTAAATAATCCTCTTTGATTTTCTCACTTCACTTTATTATTTAAATAATCCTTCTTGACTTTGTCACTTTACTTTATCATTTAAATAATAATTTATTCTTTGCAAGCTCTTTGACTTCTTTGACCTTTTGGGGCCTCAAGTGAACATATGAGGGTCCTCCAACTTTGTAAGGCCATACCTCTCAAACCGTGAAGAGTTATGTGACGTTCCACATACCACAAGAAATGGCATGACATGTACTATTCATCTAGAAAAGTCTTGCCTTAAAATATATCAAAAAGCATACCATTATCCATCAAACAAACTTGGGTCCATTACCCAAACCTAGGTTCTCCAACTTCTCATGGCCATAACTCTCTAACTGTGAGGAGTTATGTGACGTTCCACATACCACCAGAAACATAATGACATGTACTATCCATCTAGAATAGTATTACCTTAAAATATATTAAAAATCATATCATTATACATGAAACAAACTTGGGTCCATTACCCAAACCTTTGTGCTATCATAATTCGCTACCGGACTTTCTCCAAGGGTTGACATCAATCTACAATATCACTATCCAATAGTTGAAATCAATTACAACCAACAATCCATACCAACTATCTATCAACCTAATCCAACTGTCTGACAACATGGTGGAAAGTAACAAGGTGCTACTGGAGAAAGTAGACACATTGGAAAACATATCAGACTCAATGACCAAGTTTGTGAGTGATGTGAAGTTCTCTTGGTGCAAAGAGGCAATGGTCATTGCTGCCCTAGTTTTGTGAATGAAAGTTCGGGAATCTATTGTTTCAACAAAGAAAACAACAAGTGGGAGAATGTTGGATTGTTATATTCTTTGCATTGAAAGTCTAGTCAAGGTGAATCGACTGACGATCAAAGTCAAGGTAGATCGACAACAAGTTGAAGTGGAGGTGGATCGACAATAGGTCGAAGTCGAGGTAGATCCAAAACAGGTCAAAGTCGAGGTAGATCGACAACAATTCGAAGGTCGAGAGAGTCGACCAAGTAAAGTTGAAGTCGAAGATATCGACGACAAGTCAACTGACAAGAGGTCAACATACGAGTGTGAGACAACCAAATAGATACCGAATGGATTTTAACTGGTATTCAACTAGTAAACCCGACTTGGAGTCAATTGTAACAGAATCTCATGATTTGTGAGATTTGTAGCCAATGATATGCATGGATCTGTGACCGTTTTTGGGCGCCAATATTTAGGGGTTTTCTTGTTGTAAAGCCTATAAAGAGGCATGTTGTAAGGCTGTAAAGTTTTTTGTTGTAAGTCAATCGTATAATGCACTTTTGCAGGTTAAATTCATGTGTAAGTGTAGGTTGTTGGTCATGCATATGTAAGTCGAAATGGCTACAGGGTTGTTCTTTCCTGTGTAAGAAGGTATGATGTTGATTCTGTCTTAGGTGTGAACCAAGGTTAGACATGTAACCTTTTATTTTGAATGAATAATAAAACAAGAGAGGATAATTCTCAAAGGAATGTTAGTTTTCTCGGTTAAGGATTTCCATGGTAAAATCTCGGTGTACTGTGTGATTGCTTGTGTCATTTTCTTTCTTGATTAAATTCTTCTTCTCTTCTGCTAGGATTAGTGTGGAAGTGCCCTGCATTTCTTAACAGGGACAAGGATGACATCGAAAATATAATGCATGCATCTTAGATCCCAAAGTCATGAATAAGTTTTGACCATAGGTTTTTTGAGTGGGTTTTTTGAATTAGGGTATTTTTTAAGGATTCAAATATTATAACTATGTATAGTACTCTAGCGACTATTTTGGTTTGAAAAATCATATGTATAATATATAGGTGAATATTCAAGTAAAAACATATAATTTACTATTAAAACTTGTAATTTGTTTGTGAATATTATCAATATAATCATATTTATGTAAAAAAATAGGTGAATTTTTAACCAAATTGGGAATATTTTTTAAAAAAAATGGCCAAAAAATAGTCAATTGGTGAAATTTTGCCCCTAAAAAATACCCCATTTTTCCCCTAAACTAATGTTATGTTTTTTTATTACTGATGTTATATCCCATGTTGGCATTATGTTCATGGTCGAGCAACTTGAGTAGGAGGTGGATGAGCAACACAAGTAGGAAGTGAAAAAACAACAATTGGATGAACAATAGGTCAATAACCAGAAACGATATGGCTTTGTACCTTTTCTTTTATATGATTTTATTCGGTTTTGGTCATTTAGTGTTGGCGTTATAAAGCCATCAAATTTATATGTCATGAATTGTGATGTTATGCCTTGTGTTTTTCTTTTTGTAGAAGGATGATGATGTGGCATTTAGCGATCATGATGTTGAACCGATAGAGTTGAACTTGATTGAAAATCATGGTGTTGGACTAATAGAGTCTCTTGACAATTTCATCCCAAACCTATACACAAACAAACTTTCTTCTAAAACTTTCAGATAGTCAAATTGTAGGATGTTTCTCTTATATCTGGGAATCTTCATATTCTTGATTTGAAACCTGATTAATTAAATCTAATGCAAAAAAATAAAAAAGTCCCCATGACACACATCACATTGGATGAAGTCCAAGTACTAGGTAAGATAAATGAATCGATAAAGACTATGGAAAACACAAATTTGCAATGACCAAGTTCTTTTGCAAGGTTGCTATAGCATATTCTGCCACCACAATAGTTGAGATGCCTTTGTCTGGCCTTTATCCCTATCATATCCATCTTTGGTTGCTTGGGCCCACTCATAACTCTATTGAAAAATATTTCCTGGCAATCCATTCACACTTTTGGATCACTAAATGAACCATTACTCACCATTTTTCTTCAACAAAGGAGCGAGTTCCTTCGAAATCACTAAAAAATATTAAAAAATGCAAAAATTACATGCTCTTGAGCGAGGTTTACGAGAAAACTAACTTTGTAACTCCTTAAAACCCATGGAAAATAGTCTCAACCATTTTTAAATGGTATAAAAGAGGCCTTTAATGGAAGGAGAATGTTACAAGCATTGTTACTATATCAAAGTTTTTTTTTCACATGGAAGAAAGAACGAGAAACCCGTTGAATACTTCCCCACATTTTGTGGATGGTAAATAGGGTAAACCGTTAGCCCTGATTATGGAGTCTCGCCCCGAGGGAATCAAGAGAGTCGAACTTGTAACCAACAACTAGCATGGAAAACTCACGTCTAGCTCTAGAAAAATTGAGCTAACCCTTGAGGATGTTATTATATCAAATTTATCCTCTATCGTAGCAGTCAAAGCCATCACATCCTTGTGGTTTTTATGACCTGCATCACCCAGGAAATACTTGTTTCCTTAAGTTCCCATCTTCATTCTTGTTTGTGAGACCTAAGATCTCTTTATCTTCCTTATAATTGCATGGAGAAGAGCGAAGGAGTTGAAGAAATCTTGAGTGGCCTGGGGACAGAGGAATCCAGATGATAGTTATGGATAGTGTCGACAATGAGGTAAGGTATTCATTTCATATATCGATGTTGATTTCAATAAAATGAAGATATATCTTATTTCCCTCCCCTAAATTCTAAGTTATTTGTGTCAATTCGATCTCTTTTCAACATTTAGTTATGGTTCTAATTCACCTACCGAGAGTTAGTTAGACTAGTTATTTCACATTTCTTTGTGTTTTTGCCAATTATTTGAGGAGGATTTTTATTTGTTGTGTGCAGGTTTACAAGCTTGGATAGGAGCAAGGAATATTGGAGTCATTACAATTTGTGAGGCTCATATCCAACCAACTACCAAAACCAAGTGAGTCTCTCATAACTAATAGGTAATTATTTTGAGATTCTTGTAAGCTACTCTAAGGAAAGATTTGAATTGCTCTTTGAATTTTTCACTCTATTAATGGTTAGCCCTAATCATAAGATAATTTTTACATACAACAAAAAAAAAATTATTACTGTTGTTGCCACTTTTAGAGTGTAACAATGAAACTCCATTATTAGAGTATAACAAGCAACAATGTTCAATCGACATTACTTATTGGTTTCTCTTCTTTGATATTGTCATTTTCTTGAATTGATATTTGGGAGAAAGGAATCTTCTCATAATGGAATATTCATAGTACAATCTCAAACCCTTTTTAATAATGTGACACTATCAAAATCTGACACTTTTATACATACTTTATGACAATACCTTCAAAGTTTTGTACATATTCAATAACAATGTTTTGACATATGGGTCAATTTTTTTTTAATGTTGTTTCAGTGTTATACTCTTGTTATTAGTCCTTTTCGAAGGCGTAGAGCGACTATAGCGATCGATAATTCATTGACTTCATATTAGTTTGTCCTTTGACTAAAAATATTTGCATAATATGTATTGTTGGAACTAGGAAACTAAGAACATTGATTTTTATATAATAAAAAATACCATATATGTCATGATCTAATTGGATAACAGATTGGAGGTCTTATTGCCAGCTTCGATATTCCCAATGTTTGATATGTTAGCATATCCAAAGTTTTTGATCATATACGGTCTTTCTAAGTTTTTATTTTTTTCTTGAAATGTTTGGATATCCAAAGTTTTGAAGATGGAGAGTCAACTTTTTATTAGTTAACTTCATATTAGTTTGTCCTTTTAATATATTTATTTTTTAAATAGCCTCTATAGTTCGAACTATTGTTACTAAAAAAAAATTATTATTATAAAATAATATAATAAATATTTTTTTGTACATAAGAGACCTTCCACACTGCATTCTTTCTTAAATGTTTATAGACCAGTTCTGACAGACTTAAATGTTTACCTAACAGGCCTCACAGCCTTAAATGTTTACTTGACAGGCCTGTTACAATACATTTTCTTCCAAATTTTTTTTTACATACAATGTTCTCTGTAGTGAATATGGGCAATATTGTTCTTCAACGACATTGTTGGTTCACTGGTTCATGCTTGCTTCTTGCTTGTTCACTGATTTCTTATTTGCATGTTCATGTTGTTCTTGTTTTCCTGTTTGTCTTGTTGTAGTTTGTACTCTTGGGATTCTGCAACCGCGATTGGAACTGTCCTTTTGTCGTTCCCCATTGGCGAGTGGGTTTGGGTGTCGTGTTTAGCTTTGCTTTCTATTGGAATTTTGCAGGTGGGAAATTTGACTACTAGGGATGCCTGATTCAAAATCCTCTTGCAAAACATATTTTTATGTGAGGAGAAAATACGATTTTGTTTTCCTATGCGTCACTATGGTTGTGTTGGAGGTAGGTTTTGTGTTGAACAATGACCTTCTGTCGTTCCCCATTGACGGGTGGATTTGGGTGTCATGTTTAGCTTCACTTTCTATTTGCAGTTTGCAGGTGGGAAATTTGACTGTTGTGGATGCCTGAGTCGAAATCCTCTTGCAGAGCATCTTTGTGTGTGAGGAGAAAATATGATTCCCTTTTCCTATGGGTCATTGTGGTTGTGATGGAGGTAGGTTCCATGTCGAACATTGGCAATCAGGAATGAGACAAAGACAACATTACAGTATTGCTTCTTTGGTCGTAGTAATCACATACAAAGATGGATTGCAAGAGGATTTTGATCACTCCTAGTATTGAAAAATACCAGCCATGAAAACCACACCTTTCTTAATTTCTTGCATAGTGGCAGGCCTTTGGACGGTCCCGACAGCTTTGAATTTTTACCTCATAGGTCTCACAGCCTGAAATATTTGGTTAACAGATGTGTTACAATACATTTTCCTCTGAATTTTTGATACAATCTTGTGTGCAATGAATTTGGCCAATATTGTTCTTCACCGAAATTCCTGGTCGGCTGGGCGATGCTTGCTTCCTAGTTCACCGGATGCTACTTAGTGTTGTTTGATTCAACTTTGCAGATTTGAGGTCCCATGACTATAGTTGGGCCTTTTGTAGTTGGATCTATTGTTACATGGTTTTACAGTTGGCTCCCCGGAAAATACTATTAAGATAAAATAATATGCAAAATTTTGCAGTGGATGTAAACAACATCTCTTATGGCTTGAAGCAGAGTTTGTCGGGCTCCAACTATATTTCATAGCTGACAATGTTTTTCTCATAGTTAATGTCTTTCTATGGTTTCATAGTTATGAGACTAAGTGTTTTTGTGTGAGCAATAAAGTTCTTCTCTCCCTTTCTTTTTCCTCTTGTAAACTTGCCTGTTTTTCCCTTTTGTTCTTCCCCTCTATTATATGTTTCTCGTTCTATACTTTGTCACGTTTTTGTGGTGGCGGGTTCCTGGGGTGGCCAATAGACAAATCATCATATCCATATATATATTTACATCATGAGTCCAACTGACCGTCATTCATTTGCATACTTAGCCAATTTCTTCTAAACTTGCTTGTGTTTCCCTTTTGTTCTTACCCTCTATTACGCGTTTTTGGTTCTATACTTTTGTCATGTTTATGTGCTCACGGGTTCCTGATGTGGCGAACTGAAAAATTGTCATCTCCATCCATATCTTCACATCATGAGTCCGACCGATCGCCATTTGTTTGCATACTTATCCAATTTTATGGACGCGGGTTTGCGGATAGGTGCTATGGAACTCTGGCAACCTGTGTTCGGGGTATACATATTGCACCCAAAAATTTTGTGATGTACAATTCAACCATAGACTCCTTGAACTCGCAAGCCTTTATGTACCTATGATTACTCTGTCTGACTGACTTGTCTTTCCATACTTAGTCGAGCCTTTAAAGTTTCGCGGGTTCATGCACTCTCGGGTTTAGAAAAGTTAAAATCATTTTTCTCTCCCCTTTGTCCCCGATACCTTCTGCCCTTCTCAATGCACATTAATTATTATTTTAATAGTGACAACCGAACAGACAGGTTTGAAAATATTGTCTTTAATAAGCGAAAATCTCGAGGACATCTCCCATTAAAATGCATAAACAGGCAAACATTATGGGATCTGATAAAAAAAAATTGCGTCCATTTTGAATTTGCAAAAAGTGTTGGCTATTTTAGTTTTTTAAAGGCATCACCATAGTAACAGTGCAATATTGTACCACTACACTGCCATCCATGAATGTGTCATACACAGAGGTCTTGACGTCATGTCCCTCTTTAATATTGTGCATATGTTACAGGTTGTCATATGGGAATGTTAACTCGTGTTATTGGTGACTATTCAACACACATATTCGAAACGATTGGCATTAATAAGTGTAAATATTGAGGGCATATGCCATTAAAATGAATTAATCCAAAATCTACGGAAGATTATACTATCATCCTCCAGCGTTGATTTTAAATACTTATTCCCATTTATCTCTATCATCGAAGAGTTGGGTTTTAAGGTGCCTTCATTGTAATGTTCCTGGTCATGGACATGTGAGACAACTTAGAGATGTCATTCAGGCCCAATTGAAGGATGAGGAAATGGTTTTATGTGACATCGTCTTTGAGAGAAAAAAAACTATGTTATCCAATAGAAACTCAGACACAAAAAAAGAAAATCAAGTGTCTTGTGATTGGTGTTGTCCATGTATTCGATGCTTTGGATGGTTGAAAGGCCTGCTTAAAGATTTGTGTGTTGATATTCTTTATTTTCTTACTAGGAGTTGGAAGATACTTTCAGGTCACCTGCAAAATGCTCCTTCGTTGAAGTATATAGTTTCTTCCAACAACACAGATTTTGCAAGTGTATCAAATTTTGCAGACCACACAATAATTTATCTTTCATCAGAGGAGTCGTACATACCGTGGCTTGCAAAATGGTCTATAATATTTGGAAAATGACGTGAAATGTTACTCCATTTGCGAATATATTCAAAAGGAAATTATAAATTTGGATCGTCGCGAGTATTAGAAACTGTATGGGTGGTTGAATCAACATCCTAAAATTAAAGAAGTTTCTATTTCAAAGTTTGTTGAGCTACTTCTAGGTGTGGTAACAAACTTGACAAAAGGTCATATTCTTTGTCAAAGTTTGTTCAATGTCCTCTGGATGTAGTAACAGACTCCACATACAATCAACTTTCTATGACCAGTGCACAATTTATTTTACTATTTCTATGCATATGGTTGCATCTAAGTCGATGAGCTTGGCCCTCTTTGCACGCATATTCTCCTCCTACTTCAACGTGGGTATATAACTAGGGAACGATGCTCTCAAAACTTTCTAATGCCTGCATCGAAATGTAACTGGGAAAATTTAATGGGAAGGAATTCTGGATTATGAACTTTGCAGCACTTTCTAAGGATTAATTTATACTACCACCTTCTGCAAGAAGTTACGCCTGTTCAGGTAATGATTTGGTTTCTGAAAATCACCTTTTACTACCACCTTCATGTAATCATTTTATTTAATTATTTAGAAGAGACCTTAATATAGTGGTGTATTCCAAAGTTGTTTCCACCTACAATTTCTTATTTTTTAAAATATAGAAAAATGTATTTTTTGAACACATGACTTTTCGAAAAGTTTTAGGCGTTGTTTGGGATTCACATCCTTCAAGGATGTTAATTAATCACACAATTAATATTTCTTGTGCCAATGCAATTGAGCCATCATCCACTATGGAAATTGCATTAACAATGCAATGTTAGATAATATATGTCTGACATGTGCCTAATATCAAGGTCATTATCGCACAGGACACCCAACGTCGAAATATTTATGTACTCAAAGCAACATTGTAGTTGTCATGACAAACAAACACTAAAGTCGATGTTCTTTGCAGGTTTAACACTCCTGCAGTCTAGGTGCTTTGACAATGGCATCCCTGCTTGTTCATCACATTGTCGCAGTGCAGTCAATAACATTGTTCCCATTTCCACCGCCAATGTCAATGTCCGAAGCCAAATCTATCTGGAGCTTGGGGTCACCGCCAGTGTGGATGCATAAAGGTGAAACTACCTGGAGCCTGCGATCACGACTTCTTGCACTTGACATTAGTATCGGTAGAGATCAAAAGTTGATTGTATGTTGAGTCTATTACTGCATCCAAAGGTCACTCAACACATTTGACATAGAAACTGGTTGTTTGTCAAGTTTGTTACAACTTTGGCATAAAACGTTCTGTAATTTTATAATGTTGATTCAAACGTGCATACAGTTTTTCACGTTAGTGGGTATCCAATTTTATAATTTCCTTCTGAGTGTATCCGAGCATACAGTAATATTTGGCACCACTTCCAAACATTCCATACCATTTTTTGGCCCGCCATGTCTTCCCCCCCTACAACGAAAGATATATTCTGATGTGATCAACAACATTTGATACACTTGCCAGATATGTGTTGCTGGAAGAAGTTGTGTACTTCAATAGAGGAACATTTTGCAGTTGGCTTGGACGTGCCTTCCAATTTATAGTAATAAAACAAAGAAGTTCAACATACAAATCTCCAGGCATGCTTTTCAACCAATCAAATGATCAAATACAGCGAGAATAGCAGTCACAACATACTTGAATTTTTTTTTGTCTCATCTTTTGTTGGCTAACGGGATTTGTTTCCTCCAAAGCTGATGTCACATAAAACCACTCCATCATCTTTGAATTGGGCCTAAATCGCATATGTAAGTTGTCTCATATGTCAATGATCAAGAACATTACAAGGAAAGCACCTTAAACCCCAAGTTTTCAATGACAGAGGGAAATTAACACTTAGAAAAGTATGGAATGTTGAATAACAAACCAATGCAGGCAGGCCATATCTAGAAGAGACGAGCTATTCAAAAAGTTGGGATAGATCTAGTTGGCAACACCAATGAACTCCAAGACCCGAAATTGATATTCAACTTGTTGTTTTTTACGAATCAAGCATTTGATGGTCAAATTGAAATCTATAAAATATTGTCAACAAGCTTCATTATTGTACATATTTGTTTTTTTTTCGGCGATGGGCCCAATCGCAGTCATTATGGAAAATAATCGCAGTTGTATTTTGTAACCCAGTTTATTTGAATATAGAGTACTTGAGTGTTTTTCTGTGGTGTTTTCCAATCTCTGGTGTTGTTTTTTATTTTATTTTGTACCTTTTGTGTGTGTCGTTAAACATGGACGACACGATTTTCTTTATGTTGCCCAACACTTCGATTTAAATAAAGACCACTCTGTTCACTCCTTGCATTTTACATGGAACAATAATTTTCCATAGGCCATACTTATGTGGCACCCGCCCTATACTTAAATAAAGAAATGGGATGACCCATCCTGCTTTTATTCTTCGGGGTCCCATAAATAGAATGAATTAATGACTCTATTACAAAAAGGCAACTCAAGTGTTGACGCCGTGTTCCTGTTCAATATTTTGAATGCATTGCAGTTTCTTCTATTTGATAATAACCATGCATATAAAAAATGTTGTGTCATATGTGTGTGTGTCTATATATATATATATATTTGTGAACCAAATAACATCCTGCAAATTGGAAGATGATTTGCATTTGGACCAAAAATAATCTATTAATATATATTAATATGGACACTATTGGAATAAATATAAACACTTTCTCTTTAAATTTTCCATGTTTTCTCCCCCTCTATTATCCCTTTTTGGTTCTATAGTTAGTCACATATCTATGATCACAGCCTCATGGATTCATGGATTGGCAGATGCTTATCTTTATCTATATCCTCACACCATGAGCTTGACCCACCGCGGTCCCTTTTAATACTTAGCCAATTATCTGACCACTGGGTCCCGGGTTTGCGGTATCCAACACTTATGTCCCCTGTTTCGTCATATACATCTTGCACCCAAAGAACTTTTGTGATCTGCAACTTATGCTTTTACTAGTGAGGATTGACAAGGGGTTCAAAAATATTGGCATTAATAGACGAACAATAGATGTTGTTCTATGAGATACTTATCCCTTCTTCCCTTTTCTTCTTCCCTTTTATTATCGCTTTTTGGTTATATACTTAGTCACCTTTCTATGATCACGGGTTCCAAGGTTGGTGGGTTGACATATCCATCTCCATCTATATCCTCACATGATGAATCCGACCGACCATTGTTCCTTTCCATACTTAGCCAATTTTATGGTCACGATTGTCGGGTTGGCCCTTTCGAACTTTGTTGCTTCTTGTTAAGTGATATACATATTTCACTCAAAAAAAATTTGATCTACAATTCCACCGCAGACTCCTCGAACTCGCAAGATTCACTCTACCAGGGTTCACAAATGTTTCAAAGTATCTGTTGTTGCCTTCCATCCCCACTGACTTCGCGCCCTTCCCAAAATACATTGATTATGGCCTTACTAGTGACAATTGAACACACTCATATGAAACAATTGGCACCCGGACCTCCACCATATACAAATTGAATGTCGGACTCTGACATCGTCCCATCTTCCATGTTACACATTATGCATTCAAATGTTCTAAGCGCTACAATTTGACCGTCGGGGCCTCACATATTCTAGGGATACCTTGTCACCCTATTTTGGATCCTCGCATTGGTGGGTTCATGAAATCTCCAATTCCTAGTCATTGTTTCATGTTCCATCCATCCTCATACTTCTTTCCAAATATGCAACACCAATGGTTTAATGCTAAGACGCCATCATGCAACAACTGTAAAGATTGCCATTAATAAGAAAAAACCTCGAGTACTAACCATCCCCACAGAAGTTGTCCAAAAACATGCAGAGAAGATATTGCCAGGTAATGGGAAAGATATTACAAATTTCAATATATTAGCGAAAACAAGTCTGGGCCAGTGTTTCCCTATTCCATACTAGACACTTTTTCGATTGCGGGTTCCTAGACTGATGACCTTAAAATTGTGTTTCGAATCTTCCGTGACTTGCAAACAGTGCCCGGAGTTTGGCAATATACAATTTGTCTGCTGGAATGCCCCGTCACAAGCCTGACCATCCGTTGTTCCTTTCAATACTTAACCCCAAGTTGGTTGTATCTCCATGATGTTGTACATTTATTGTGTATCGAGTCTGGCCTACTGTTTCCCTATTCCATACTTAGATACTTTTTCGATTGCGGGTTCCTGATACAATTCCACTGTGGACTCCTCGAGCTCGCAAGATTCACTCTACTAGGGTTCACAAATGTTTCAAAGTATCTGTTGTTTCCTTCCATCCAAACTGACTTCGCGCCCTTCCCAAAATACATTGATTATGGTCATACTAGTGAAAACTAAACACACTGGTACGAAACAATTGGCACCCGGACCTCCGCCATAAACAAATTGAATGTCAGACTCTGACATCGTCCTCTCTTCCATGTTACAAATTATGCATTCAAATGTTTCAAGTGCTACAATTTGACCGTTGGGGCCTCAAGTCTTCTAGGGAGAACTTGTCACCCTATTTTAGATCCTCGCATTGGCGGGTTCATGAAATCTCCAATTCCTAGTCATTGTTTCATGTTCCGGCCATCCTGATATTTCTTTCCAAATATGAAACACCAAAGGTTTAATGCTAATATACCATCATGAAACAACCATAAATATCGTCATTAATAAGAAAAATCCTCGAGTACTAACCATCCCCACATAAGTTGTCCAGAAACATGTAGAGAAGATCTTGTTGGGTAATCAGAAAGCTATTACAAATTTCAATATATTAGCGAAAACAAGTATGGGCCAACATTTCCCTATTCCATACTAGACACTTTTTCGATTGCAAGTTCCTGGACTGACAGCCTCAAAATTGTGTTTCGAATCTTTCGCGACTTGCAAATAGTGCCCGAAGTTCCGCAATATACAATTTGTTCACTGGAATGGCCCGTCACAAGCCTGATCGTCCATCATTCCTTTCAATACTTAGCCCCAAGTTGGATGTATCCCCATGATGTTGAACATTTACTGTGTATCGAGTCTATCCTACCATTTCCATGTTCCATACTTAAGCACTTTTTCTATTGTGGGTTCCTGGACTGGAAGGCTCATGATTTTGTTTCCAATGTTCTGCAACTAGAAAGCAGTACCCGAAGTTCCACGATAGAAAATTTATTCGCATGAATGCACCATCATGTCCTCTTCCGTGTTACACATTTTGGGGTCAACACTCTCGAGAGATACAATTTGACCCTCAGACCCTCACCTCTGTTGGTTGTATCTTCTAGCCCTATTTCGAAGCGTCACCAACCACTTTCGATAATTAGCCATTCCTTAATTGATGTTCCATGTCCCCGCCACCTTCCTAATTTTCTCTAAATATGAAATTGGCAAGATTCGTCATGCATGAACCTTAAACATGTCATTAATGAGTGAAACGATCGAGGAGATCTCCCACACCTATGCCATATACAAATTGACCGTCGGACTCCCATATCATCCCCTCTTCCGTGGTACACATTTTTCACTCAAGTTCTGAGACATACAATTTGACCCTCGGGAAGTCACGTCTCCAGGGGAACCATTGTCACCCTAATTCTGAAGCTCGTTCGACTGCTTTCCATACTTGCCAATTTCATGGAATATCTTTTGTGGTTCCTCGAGTTGGCAGGTTCACGAAATCTCCAATTCTCAGTCACTGTTTACTGTACCCGACTAGGGTTTAATGCTAACAGTCCATCATGCAACAACCATACAGACTATCATTAAAGAGCAAAAGAGTCAACGAGACAATGAAATTTAAATGAATCTCGACTCCTCGAATTTAAATTAATTATCTTCTCTTATTTTCTCTTTTTTTCCCAGAGACATGCAAAAAAGATCTTGCCACGCAATGGGATATATATTACAAGTTTCAATATATTAGCGAAAATGAATCTGCCCAGCCGTTTCTCTATTCCATACTTAACCATTTTTTCGATTGCGGGTTCTCGAATAGTCGGGCTCACGTTTGCACTTCCATTGTTTCATGTCCTGGAAACATTACCTGGACTTCCGCGATATACAAATTGCCCTCTGGTCTGTCCCATCATGCCCTCTTCTGTGTTATGCGTTTTGCACTCAAAAAATTCTGAGACATACAATTTGACCCTCGAGCTCTCAGCTCCAACAGTTGTACCTTGGAACCCTATTTTGGAGCTCGCTCAACCGCTTTCGATAATTAGACACTCCTTAATTGATCTTTCCCATCCCCGTGACCTTCATATTTCTTTCTTAATATGAAATTAGTAACCTTTCATGCTAATAGCTCACCATGCAGGAACCGTCAACATTGTCATTAATGAGCGAAACGCTCGAAGAGATATCCCATTAATACACATTAAACCAATATCTGCGGAGAGTTATGTTATCCCTTCCGATTGTTCATCTCAAACATAGGTCATCGCGTTGTCCCATTCAGGAAATATCCAATCCTTAATTGCTCATTATGTTATTACTAGTATTTAATGCTAACATCGCATCATGCAACAACCGTCGAAATTGTCATTAATGAGTGAAGGTATCGAGGAGATCTCCCATTCACATGCATTTGGACCAAGATTTGCGCAAGGTTGTATTATCCCTTCCAACTCTTCACTGCAGACATCATCTGGAGAAAATAAACGTTATTGTAAACTTATGGCAGTAGCTCGACAACAATTCTATGGAGATACAGTGAATATCTTTGAACATGAGGACCAGAACTTCCAGTGGTCCAGGGCATACTCCTACTATTCATCCTATTCCATCTAGAACGAAGTGATTTGGACCTCTGAAATCACTCGTGTAGGCTACATCCCTGAGGTTTTTGACTGTAAGGAGGTGGTCTCTTGGTGCACTGAAAAATATACTTCAAGCCAAATAATTATTTCACTGCGCGACCATTCTCTTGTTTCTTTGTCACCTCAGGTCTTTCTCAAGATGTTAAGATTTTCAAAGCCAACATTGACCTTCAAAGCACAAGACTACAAGAAGTTCCTAGAAAAACATGATAATGGGTTGGACCTTTTACCCGAGTTCCTCGAAGATCTGAAAACATTTCCTGAAGATATCACAAAGTTGCAGGCCAGTTCCTTTAGAAATCCATTTCGGGAAATTGCTTGGCTATTTACAAGAATAACGGGACAAGAATCCATGACAATCATTTCCCGTAGTTATTTATATTTTCTACTTCACAGTCAAGGAACAATTTATTTTCGATTGGGGGAAGCTAATTTCCATTGAAATATGTTCCCAGTTGTCATGATTCAAAGAATCGAATAAATTTTATATGTCATCCGACTTAATTTTCGCCATAGTGCATTGTTGTCCATTTCCAAAACTATCTCTATCCAAAAAAATAAACTATGAATTCGACCCAGTAACATTCTGGTACCAGGACTTGTGGAGGCACAAGGCCTCCCATTGTTTTTATGAGGTTTTTAATGACTTTGTCTCAGTTCTCAAAGATTTATTGTTAGGAAAGGGTGCTCCTCGGATGTCTGGCTAGGCAACCAAGTTTTTGGACGGGAAGGGGACACCTGAAAAAAAGGAAAATTACACTACACTAATGATCTTCGACTCCAAGGAAAATCCTACTTTCCTTCCATGCCACATCACGGACAAGATGTTTGTTGCAGAAATAACAAGGCAATACAACCATTGATTTCATTTTTTCCATGACAAGAGAAAAAAACAGTTCCTTCCTCTACCCTGGAAAGTCGGGGACTTCGTGTGCAGAAACGTCAACAAGATTGACAAATTCATAGGCCATTTCAAGAACTTGAACCTAACATATGCTGAAAGGATAAAAGGGTATGACCCTAATGGGATTTTTCGAGAAAATTTACTATCATTTGGATTTAGCATCTCTTTAATCCATAGATGCCTGACGGAAGACAAAGACAGTGACGACAACACTCCTACTTCTCACAATTGCGACGTAGAGACATTTCAAAGCACGACTGAATTGTACAGACAACAGGGAAAAGTATCTGGTGAGAAGAGTGCCCAATCCCCGGTCAGCACTCCCAAGAGCACGACATCATGGAGCATCGCTTCAATGGCCCACCCCAGTAAGAAAGAAACCCAAAAATGTTCAAACGGAGGAGGAGATAAGAACCCTCCTTGCACCAAAATTGATAGTTCTCACAAGCTTCCCTTGACAAAGAAGAGAAAAAACATTGAAGGACAGGCGAAAGAACTGGAAATTGAAAGTGAGCACATGCAGCTTGAAACTAAGATTGGGCACATGCACAAAGTTCACCCATCCACGGACGCGATGAACCATAGTTACACAATGGAAATAGTTGAGACCGACATTTTTTACGAAGATGAATCCTTTGTATTCTAGAGCGTTGTTTTTGATAACCAATCTAAAAGTGTAATCATTGAAAAGAGGGATGTAACAAATAAGAAAGGAAAATATCGTAAAAATATTAAATTTAGGAAAATCCGTTCGTACCAAATCTCTCGATTTCACCGCGTAACCGATGATGCTCTTGATGATTCCATTGGAGGAATTGAAGCAGAGAATGCCAGACTAAACAACCGAGTCAAGGAATTGGAGGATTTCATTGCTACCCCAGAGTTTGCCAATCCTTTAGCAAAAATTGTGTGTGCTACCCCTGCATCCAAGTTAAAAGGATCCTCCAACCTCCTCACATCATGTAGAGACATTGTAGAGAAGAACATCAACAAAATAATGCAGCTAATTACTAAAGCCTGGGAAACATCACAAAATATAGCTTCCTTTTGAAAGAAGGAAAATGATTTGCATGGACATTTGCAAACGAATTTAAAAAATGAAGAACGTTTCTATGAACATATGGTGACCCCTTTTTCCAAACATGCCATCAACAACTCGGATACGAAAAGAAGAGAAGAGGATCACCCCTCCCCAAAGCAGATCAAACAATTAAAAGCATGCTGGCAAAAGAAAGTTAAGAACCTGCAACTCATTGTCAAATCATGTGAACAAGCCATATCAGAGAAAGAAGAATTATTCATAAACCTGACCCAAATAGACTTCGCCAAAAGTACCAACGAGGTTCAAGGCCCAAACTTAATCCTCAAGTCCTTATCCTTGACCAAATAATCCTTCGATGAACAAATTGATATTTTAAAGGGGTTGTCTTTAGAAACATTTTACGACATCCTTGAATATGGTGTATACGAGGTCAAGAACTGGCTAGTGGACTATTCGGCACACAATGAAGAAATTGAACAGGCTCTGCATAGTATTTCTATGGATCTAAGGAAATTAGAAAATGATCTTTTCAACATAGAAATCTGGGATGAAATCAACATGGCCCCCATGAGAAGCTACATTGAAGAATGGTTCCAATGGAGAATGGACAAGCTCATCGACGAAGGACAAAAACTGGTTGGCACGATTCCAGTGTTCGTCGATGATGACAACAAAAAACATTGGGTTGATAGTAAGTATATACTGATCACATATTGTTTTCTTTATCAATCCAGTTATTCTACCTCTTTAAATAGAAATCTCTAACGAATGACTCATAACTTCCAATTTCTTCTTTCCGGGTCTTCCTCTCTACCGTCGCGCACTTCTTCTTTCTACAGTCCCATTTCTTGTACTTATTTATTTTATGGTCCGTGGGAGCCCCAATCCCATTCTATATGACAAACGCATTTAAATTTCTATACTTATGGAACATATTCCAAAAATATGTAACAGACATTATTATTTTTTGATAAATTTCAAGGAAAACTAATTTAGGAATGCAATTTTTTTTTCCTTCAACTATATTGGATGTCAAGAAATTGTGTTTATTATTTTTGAATGTTTAATGTGTGTGATTGCAAGGAATTATTAATTTTTGATAAATTTTAAAGAAAACTAATTCGGAAATGCTAAAAACAAATTAATTCAACTATGTTGGATGTCAGGAAATTGTGTTTATTTTATTTGAATGTTTAATCTGTCTGATTCCTGGTCATTTTTTCCAGTTGTTTTTTCTAAGTCCTGTGTTTGAACTATACAAACCCCAAGAAAAAAATTCATCTCTGGCCTATGACACGCTGCCACAAGTCATCCTCTGCATGGATACCACATGTACTTCAAGTTGCTTCCCACGTGTCTATGCTCGGTCTCGTTGTAGAAGTGCATTTATTCCCATTCCAACCTGGCAGGGACTACGTTGCCATGCAACACTTGTTAATAATGTGACACTATCAAAATCTAACACTTTTATACATACTTTATGACAATACCTTCAAAATTTATACATATTCAATAACAATATTTTGACATATGGGTCAATTTTTTTTTTTAATGTTGTTTTGGTGTTATACTCTTGTGTTGTTTAATAAGTTATTTTATGTTATTATGTTGCTATACTCGTATAATATTTATGTTAAAAAAACATGTACAAATTTCCAAATTAAATTTTTTTATTGTTTTTGTTAAAAAGAATGTACATGTTTACATTTTGTTATCATAGTGTTTCCATTGATGATAGGGTTTCGATATGAATGGGTTCTACGAACTTACTTTCCCTAATAATATCTTCGTTATCATCACACAATTGTAGTATTCCATCAAAATCAAGTTTAGTGAGTTCAAATTTCGGAAAAAACTATATTTTCTTCATAAAACTGATTAAGGATAGGTAACAAACAAGCAAAGCCTATGGTACTTCCTAGACTCGAACCAAAGGCATTACTGCACAGATGTTATATAAGTCGATCTTCATTTTACAAATACCTAGTGTCATGGTGTAGTTGGTTATCACGCCAGTCTAACACACTCAAGGTCTTCGTTTCAAGTCCGGGCGACACCAAGTTGTAGCATTTTTTCTTCGTCCCAAGTTTTGGCGGCGCCATTTATATTTTCATTTGCTATTGCAGCATTGTTTTCTTCTTTGTTGTAGGAACACTTGTGTTTTTCAATGTAAAAACTTAAATAGGAAAAAATGATAATAATAGCTACATGCACGCTAGTGTTTTTTGGGTGTAAAAACCTAAATAGGGAATAGATGATGATAGTATTGATGATAATCCAAATTTTCATTTTAGAAAATAAATTTTAAAGACTTAGATATGTGTACTTCCCTTTCTAAAATAGTTAAACGATGTGTCCCTGAAGATGGGTGGAGTGTCCGCTCAAAATTTTTTACGTTTCAAAAAAAATACTACACAAACTTTATCTAGAAAATTATCTAAAAAACTCCTACCCAGTCTTTATCCAGAAATTTATCTAACATTATTACCAACTGTGGAAACCTACCTACTCAAAGTTATGCATTATGTTCATTTTCTTCCTCAATCATTTTGAAATTTGAATAACTTTTAATAATTCTATAATATGTATAATGTAACAATCTAAAGCCACGCCCACATTTTCTCTCCAAAATCCCTCTTTGTTTCAAAATGTGTTCCATCAATTTCCCCACGATGATATGCTCTCCATAGGTAGGGAGTTACATGGTGAGCTATTGGATCTAATTTTTGTGGCCATTATTGAATTCAATCGATGGCAGGGTAGGTTCCCAAGCCACTTCTTTCCCCTGAGATATATATTCCTTCGACATCCACACATAGGAAGCGGTTTTGCACACTAACTATTGGTTGTGCAGCCTCATTATCTTCCTGATTCAGGGGCCTTTGTTTTCAGCCATGTTTATACCCCATGAAGAGTTTACACCCCAAAAGAATGTACACTCCTCCACACGTGGGAGTGCAGGGGGGGCTTGCCCCTCCTGCGAGGTCCAGGGGAAAACGGGCCCCCGAAGGAAAAATTGTCGTGTAAATGTATATTGTAGTTTCATAGTAAATCCGAACCATTCATTATAAGGTCGCATATTTGACGGTAGAAGTTATGTTATGGTTTGTTTCCCTAGAAGGCAACCCTTTTTATGAGGGAAATGTATTACGACTATGTATCATTGTGAATATTGTATTTTGAGTGAGGAGATTGTGAGAGAAAGAAAAAGAAGTTACAACAGGTGTGATGTAGGTTGTATCCCTTCTTTTGTTGGATAATAATAAAGGAAGGACCTGACAATTTCTCTGGTGGACGTAGCCCACACTGGTTGAACCATGTATATCTGTGTCTCTATTGTATTGTGTATCTTCTATGTTTTATTTCCTCATTTGTTTTATTTTATTTCTCTATGATCTTGTTTTTATAACAACTGGTATCATAGAAAAAGGTAACTCGCAGGAAAAGAGGGTTCTTGGTTCGAGTGGGAGTAATGGTGGAAGAGGGAAAGTTTAGGGTCAAGAAATTTAACGGCCAAAAGACAACGAAGGAGTTGATGGATGCATTGAATAAACTATATGAAAAACCCTCGGCGTCCAATAAGGTATTTCTAATGAAGAGATTATTTAATATGAAGATGTCAGAAGGTGGGTATGTTGCAAATCATTTAAATGAATTTAATATGGTTACTAATTAACTAAGTTCTGTAAAAGTGAACTTTGATGATGAGGTAAGGGCTCTTCTAATCTTGTGCTCATTACCAGAAAGATGGAACGGCTTGGTCATGGTTGTAAGTAATTCTATCTCTGGTTCAAACACTTTAAAATTTGATGATGTTGTTGGTGTTATCCTTAGCGGGGAAATGAAATGGAAAATCATAGGTGAGACATGAGGTAATGTGCTAAACATGGAGAATAGGGGAAGACAAAAGGATAGAGGAAAGGGCTCAGAAAACCGCGGGAATTATAGGAAGGGAAAATCCAAATACAGACTTGGAAAGATAGAGTGATGGAATTGTGGAAAGAAAGGACATCTGAAGAAAGATTGCAGAGCTCCAAAGAAACAAAGAGACGGACAACAGGAGAAAAATTAGGAAGAAAATGTAACAGGTGATGTGTTACAAAATGCTTTGAGTATTTTTGTAGACAATATTTCTAAGTCTTGGGTAGTAGATTCAGGGGCTTCATTTCATGCCACACCCCATAGGAAACATTTTCTAGATTATGGTCCAGGTGATTTTGGACAGGTTCATTTGGGTGATAATGCACCATGTAAAATTGTTGGAATGAGAAAGGTAAAAATAAAGCAAAGGAATGGAAACAAATGGTTTTTGAAAGAGGTAAGACATGTTCCAGATCTAAGGAAAAATTTAATTTCAACAAGGTAGTTGGAAAGTGAATTTTGTATATCAATATTTACATATAAGTTGTGGAAGGTCACCAAAGGATCACTAATGATAGCAAAAGGAGAGAATGTAGGTACATTGTATTTATGTACTGGTAATATTGACTCTTTTATCTATTTATCTTCTACAAGAGTGGATACAACACTATGGAATCATAGGATTGGACACATGAGTGAGAAGGGGATGCAGATACTTCACAAAAGAAATTTGTTGCCACATCTTAAACAAATTGATTTGGTTTTATGTGAGCATTGTGTTTATGGAAAACAAAAGAGAGTCAGATTTCTCAAAGTCAGAAAAGAAAAGAAGAGTGAAAGGTTAGATCTTGTGCATACAGATGTATGTGGACCAAATCATGTATCATATCTTGGTGGCTCTCATTATTATGTTACTTTTGTTGATGATGCAACTAGAAAAACTTGGGTTTATTTCATTCAACGAAAAAATGATGTTTTTGATACTTTTAAGAAATGGAAATATTTGGTTGAGAATGAGGCAGGAAAAATGTTGAAGTGTCTCGGATCAGACAATGGAGGTAAATATTACAGCAAGCAGTTTGATTATTATTGTTCATACCATGTGATTTGTAGAGAGAAGACAGTTCCAAGAACACCAAAAGAAACTGGTGTGTCAGAAAGGATGAACAGGACAATCATGGAGCGCGCAAGGAGTATGAGATTACAGGTTGGTTTTCCCTTACAGTTTTGGGCAGATGTTGTAGATACTATTGTTTACTTAATAAACAGAGGACCTTCAAGCTCTTTGGATGGTAGAATTCCAGAGGAGGCATGGACATGTAAAAAGGTAAACTATTATTTTTTGAAGACTTTATGTTGTGAAGCATTTATCCATATTGATAAAGAAAATAGAACAAAGCTTGAGGAAAAATCCAAGAAGTGTACCTTTATTGGATATGGTGTTAATGATTTTGGTTATCGCTTATGGGATTATGAAAATCACAACATAATTAGGAGTAGAGATGTCATATTCAATGAGAAGGTCATGTACAAAGATTAGTTGCAGGGAAAGAAACAGGAAAAAGAAAAACCAAAATACATTGTGCTTGATGAGATCACTGAAAAAAAAAATCTAAAGGTACTAGAAAATCACAATGTACAACAATAGGAGAAACGGGTACCTCAAACTCCTGCAAGTTTTGTTAGAATATCTACCAGGTTAAATATACCCCCTGAACGATACTATCCTTCATTGTATTATTTATTGTTGATTGATTCTGATAAACCAGAATGTTATGAAGAGGCAATGCAAGTAGACACTAAAAAGTAGTTGGAGCAAGGAATGAAAGAGGAAATGGATTCCCTGGTAAATAACCAGACTTGGGATTTGTTTTAGTTTCCTGTAGAAAAAATAGCATTACATAATTAATGGGTTTACAAGTTGAAGGAAGAATATGGAAGGAAAAAGCGGTACAAGGCTAGAATTTTTATAAATGGGTTTGCACAAAAGAAAGGTATAGATTTTGATGAAATATTTTCTCTTGTTGTTAAAATGACTTCAATTAGGACTATTTTAAGTCTTGTGGCAGTAGAATATTTATATCTTGAACAATTAGATGTAAAAACAACTTTTCTCCATGGGGATTTGGAGGAAGAGATTTATATGCAACAACCACAGGGGTATGAGGTCAAAGGAAAGGAAAATTTGGTATGGAGGTTGAAGAAGAGCTTGTATGGACTAAAGAAATCTCCAAGGCAATGGTATTTGAAGTTTGATAGGTTTGTGACAGAATATAGTTATAGATGTCATTTTGATCACTGTATTTATTTTAAAAAACTAGAAAATGGAAGCTATATTATCTTTCTATTGTATCTAGATGACATACTTGTTGCAGGGTCTAATATGCAAGATATAAATGTGCTCAAGAATAAATTAGGTAAATCATTTGCGATGAAGGATTTGGGTGATGCAAATAAAATCCTTTGTATGAGAATAACAAGAGACAGGAAAAATCACAAATTGACATTGTCTTCGGGTGAGTACATAGAGAAGGTGTTGGAGAGGATTAGAATGCAGAATAACCAATTAGTACACCTTTGGCTAGCCATTTCAAATTAACTAAGGAAATGTATCCCAAGACATAGAACAAGATAGAATACATTTCCAGGGTCCCTTATTCATCATTAGTTGGCATCTTGATATATGTGATGGTTTGCATAAGACCAGATATTGCACATGCAGTGAGTGTTGTGAGCAGGTATATGAAGAATCCAGGTAAAGAACATTGGGAGGTAGTAAAGTGGATTATCAGGTATTTGAGAGGTACTGCTACTCATGCATTATTTTTTGGAGGTTCAGACAATGTTCTATAAGGATATGTTGACTCAGATATGGCAGGTGATAAAGATAGCAGGAGGAGCACCACAATGTATGTTTTTAATATAGGTGGAATAGCAGTAAGTTGGATTTCGAAACTGCAAAAGGTTTTTTCACTTTCAACAACATAAGCAGCGTATGTTGATCCTAGAGAGGCTAGTAAATAAATTATTTGGTTACAAAGGTTTATGGAAGAATTGGGAAAGAAGCAGGAGAATAGCAGGTTGTACAATGACAGTTAGAGTGCCATTGATCTTGCAAATAACTAAACCTTCCATTCAAAGACTAAGAATATACAACTCAGGTACCATTTCATACGATCTATCTTGGAAGATGGACATTTGAAGTTGGAAAAGATACACACTAGCGAGAATCCTGCAAACATGTTAACAAAGGGAGTAACCAGGGAGAAACTGAGTTCCTGCTCAGTTTCAGTTGGTCTTCAAGCATGAAGGTGAAGATGATAAATTTTCCAGGTCCAAGAAGGATCATAGTCCAACAGATACAACAACGATGGAGTTGTTGAGATCAGTCTCCAAGTGGGAGATTGTTGGTTGTGGAGAATGATTATCTTCCTGATTCAGAGGCCTTTGTTTTTAGCCGTGTTTATAGCCCATGAAGAATTTACACCCTGGAAGAATGTACACTCCTCCACACGGGGAAGTGCAGGGGGGGCTTGCCCCTCCTGCAGGGTCCGGGGGAAAGGGGGCCCCTAGTGGGGGTTCAAGGGAGAAGCCCCTGAAGTAAAAGTTGCCTTGTAAATGTATATCATAATTTCATAGTAAATATGGACCGTTCATTATAAGGTCGTAGATATGAAGGCAGAAGTTATGTTAGGATTTTTTTCCCTATAAGGCAACCCTCTTTTATGAGGGAAATGTATTACGACTATGTATCATTGTGAATATTGTATTCTAAGTGAGGAGACTGTGAGAGAAAGAAGAGGAAATTACAACGGGAGTGTTGTAGGTTGTATCCCTTCTTTTGATGGATAATAATAAAGGAAGGACCTGACAATTTCTTTGGTGGGCATAGCCCACACTAGGTGAACCATGTATATCTATGTATCTATTGTATTGTGAATCTTTTGTGTTTTATTTCCGTATTTTTTTTTATTTTAATGCTTCATGATCCTATTTTTCTAACACTAACAAACAAGAACAACGAAGTGGGATCTATTTTTGTTTGTAGTGAGAGGGGAGGGAAATCGTATAGTGGGGCACTAAACCAAGCACTTTATTTATCAAGTCGAGAAGGGATGCATTGAAATACCTTCTTCATCCTTCCCCAAATTTGTATTCAAGATGTTATGAGTGTGTGCCTCGTGGGAAAAGGTCTAATTGATAAGGGAGAAATCAATATAAGGGTTGCTTGCTATGAGTTCTCCTCACTTTATATGGAAAGGTATTCACTGTAAAACTTGACTTTTGATCCACTCGATAAACCACCTATACTACGAGTCATATTGAATTTCACCGAATTATTTGTTATTCGAAGCAAATTATTGAATTTTCATATTTTTTCATGATTCAGACGAATTTGGTAATTATGTTTTAAACATACTATGATTTGGACTTTTTCCAATCATTTTTTCTGACCATGTTTGTCCAAAATCTAGCTACGAATTGCTAAAATCACAGATTTCAATTATTGATATTGCATAATTCGGGTGCAAAACAGATGTTTGAGAGTGTTGAATTCATTTTTGCAATAAAAAATGTAAATCTAACAATAACAAAAAATGCAATTTCATTGATTCTTTTATAACTGAATTCTAGTGAAATCTCTGAAAAAAGTCCAAATCATAAAACATTTAGACTTCTTCTAATCTATTCCCTGCCACTATTTTCAAAACAATAGATGATTAATTGTTGGGCCCTTCCATAACTTTCCCCATGTTTCCATCATATGTTTTTCATACCCTCTTCGCACTACATTTTCCAAATCCTACTTTAGTTTAGACCACTTTGACGATACAACTTCATTATGAACAAGTTCGTTTTCAAACAGTGTATCTTCCTAGTGAAAGTCTTATTCCTAGGAAGTTCCTGACCTCCATATCAAGACTATTGATCTTCTCTAGTGAGCCTCTTTTTCATGATTTTCTTCATGAATTTTTGCTTGAGGGTGATACATTTTGAATCCATTTCTTTTGCCAAAGACATCACATGGACGCAGTAGGAGTCCAACTTGTGGGTTTCTACTTCCCAAATTTATTTTGCACTTGTACTTGTAGCATACCCAACAACCAAGGTTGGGCCACGTCACGCAAAATTACAATTCTGATACCATTAATATTAAATAATAAATTATGCATATGAACAGAGTTAAGCGGAAATAATAACAACATGCATGCAATAATAAAAATTCATATATAGAATTTAACAACATAGATTCCATGACAGAAAACTCATAATTACACACACGTAGTAATTGAAATAAGAACATGAATGACACTTATCTCAGGAAAAAAACACCAACTTCATGTAGACCTTCCACATTCCTCCCATCCTCAGAACACACTGCTCATAACTCTCAGCAGTGGTTCACCCCCGAGCTAGGGCTAAATTCCACATGGGTAAAGGGTTTCTAACCGGGCTAAGGTCTCTTTAACAACTTACAAACTCGGGCATAGGTTCCAACTCAAACTAAAAACCTACAGACTCTCATTCCCCACATGCATGTCCCACCCAAGGAAGTGTGCCCCTTCTCTACTCAACAATCCTTCGACTGCCCCACTTCCCTTCCAAGGCCTCAACAACAAGTCAGACAGGAAGTCTCAGAGCCTTGTAGTTGCAGTTTGGAACCTTGGAAAGTCAATTCTGAGAAGTTATCTCACCTGGAGAGAATGCTCACAGGCCTAACAACTTGCTTCTTCAATCCTACAGGCCTAAAAACATGCTTCTTCAATTCATCCCCAGAGCTAACCAAAACATGTACAGGTTCCTATTGCAGTCCAGTACCCTCGGGTACAATTTTCCCCGCCCCATGAAGGAATAATCCCCCTGTTATATATGAGCATGTGCTTTTTATGACACATGGCATCCAAGGGACACCCTTGTCCCCTATTTTGAAAATTCATATATATATAAAGTTATATCCCTAATTTAACCTTTAAGGAATATTAATATAGTATTCTATTGGGATTAAGCCCCCTAGCTTAGCCCCTTTCCTAGACTCTTAGCCCCCTTTCCCTTTATAGTGGAGTTTCGCCCCCCATACTCATTTGTGGGTCGGTTTTAAGCAGTGATGTGATTTATTAATGATATGAGTGTTTACATGTTACAATAATAGTCTCACTAGCCTTTAGCATCGAGCCTCTCTGACCTAATAGTCACATAATCCTTCAAGCCCAAAATAACCTGACTCACCAGCCTATATGTTCATTTACATTTATATATACAGTTGAGTTTCAGCGTAGGGGTATTAAAATACTTATGGTGGAGCATATGTTCTAGTTCCTATGCACATTCAAAAGAATCATTTTTTTATCCATCTTCAGGTGCTTCTTTCCATCCATTGCTTGAAAATGTTTATCATTCAAATTTTACATCCTATCCATGTTTCTTGAAGTTATTTCAATTTATTTAGCAAAAGGAAAAGTTGTGGTCACTGAAGGAAAATAAATTTTAAACCTTCTTGCAATGTTCTAGGTTAATAAATCAAAGGTAAACACAAATAGTCACCTCCATGAGAAAACTTGATGGGTGCATTGCTCAATTTTGGTGGTGTTGTTGTCATAAAATAATGTGCAGGATGGGTTCTAACTTTTGGTAGTAGAGTATTTTTTAAACATGGGTTCTAAATGTTTACTATGTCTGGAATATTGGTAAGGGAAACAATGGGTGGGCAACAAATTTTAAATATTTCTCAAAAGAAGGAGTCAATTATTTCACAAATCTCTTCAACTAAGGACTCTTGGGCCACAATTGTCGAAGTAATAAGGCTTACCAACTCTTTTCTCAGTTTTGTAAACAATGAGGAAAATTTGGTGTTGATGAAAGAAGTGGAGAAAGATGAATTGTTCAAAACCTTATAGAGCTTCCAAAGAGATAAAAAACCCAGGAACAAATGGCCTACCTGTGGAATTCTTCCTAGGATGTTATGAATTGATTGAAGAAGATTTAAGAAGGGTGGTGGAGACCACTAAAAAAATAGGAAAAATGCTTGGGGCTTATAATACTATATTATTTTGATCCCAAAAGAGAATAATCCAACATATTTTGAAAAGTTTCAGCCAATGTCCTTATGTAATTGTAACTACAAAAGTATCTGAAACGTCATTTCTAGAAGACTAAAAAAGGTATAATCAAAAAAAATCTCGGAGACTAGTTTGGGTTTTTGGAAGAAAGACAAATCCATGAGAAAACTAGGGGAATATAGGAAATCCTTCACTCAATCAAGACAATAAATTAAAGATCAATGGTAATCTAATTCAGTTGACACGATGACACAGGACACATAGGACACATAAATACGAGTATTCGAAACGTGAAATTTTGACCCTAAAAATATGACACATATAAAATGTTTGTGTGTGTGTGTGTGTGTGAAAAATAGAAAATTACACATACAAAAATGAAATTTAGACATAAAGATTCATATTTTGTTAGAAACTAGAATATTTACATGATACAAAACTTTAAACATGTAACATAAATGATAAATCATGATTCATTATACATTGTAACATCAATGATGATCAAATGGCAAACATCGAACACACAAGAAAATGGAACCATAAGCTACAACATTCTCATTAAGTCATCAAAATCAAAATGTATTACAATGTATAGATTCTAGATAGTAATACTCAGTTAGATTCACTAATACTATAGGTGGGAATGCCAATGGAAAATACAAAATAGCCATAGGGTAGATACTAGAACCATAGATGAAAGAACTATCAAGACTCAGTAGTATTATTCCTCCGTGACATAATCATAAAAATCAACATCACCACCACTACTCTCTCCTCCATCCTCCTCCTCCTCCTCTATATCCAATGCAGTTTGAGCATATATTGGTGTGGAGGATGATCCCTCAAGAGGATCACCATCATCAAAAGTGACTAGATATAGCATTGGTTCATTAAGATCCACGTTGGCTAATGCCAACTCAACATTGTTGTCTAAACCCATATCATGAGGAAACACATCCCACATCTTTTTCTTTACCTTCACCCACTCTTCTCTATGCATGTAAATAAGATGAACATTGTTGTGCACATACACCATTGTCTCTTTCGTGGACTTCTCAAGCCTTCTCTTCTTCAAACTATAAAAATTCCCATATGTGCTCCGAAATTCCTCTTGCAACAAGAGGATGAAGTAACTTGAGAGAGGAGCCTCAAGGGTAAATTTTGTAGAAGAGGGCATGTTTCCCCATGAGGTACCCACCAATAATAGGGATTCTTATCCTCCATGTCTCTGAGCACATCATATTCTCCAAATATCTTAGTGCTAGTGGAAAACTCTATGAATCCCTCCTCTGCCTTATCAAGGTATGTGCTATCCTAAAATATCAGTATAAATGCATCCTTCCTCCCCTGTGAAATCTCACCATCCATGTGAGGATGGAATCTGCGTGAAGGCTCACAATTGAACCAATCATTAGTATAGTATTTGGGATTAAATGTGTGAGACAAGCAATGCAAAGGTGTGAAATTTGTATCCCACGTGTTGATAAGAATATATTTTATGCTGGTAAATAAGGTCTCTATTGATGTCCCATACTCATGGCACTCATGCTCTAAAACAACGGTCTTCACAGACTCAATCAAGGAATCCCACCCCTCATGAACCTCTCCTAATATGGGCTGGTTTGTTTCTATAAACTGCATCAAAGAGATGATAAGGTCCATGATCTTAATGGTAATAACTACCCTCTCCCACCAATCATCATCTAACATTGTATTCTTAACCCTATTTGAAGAATATTGATTTCTTTCTCCAAAAATACCAATACTCTAAAATAACCATGGCCCCAAGAGCGCTCTTCACCTCCCTCAACCTCTTAATCATGATGAATGAGGAGGAAAACCAAGTATCCACAATCTTCAACAATGATAGATGTGTGTACTCTTTGTAGATTTTGAGAGAATTGGTATGGTTTTGTACAAAATTGTGGATATGGTGTGCACCATCAATAATACTTCCCATCCATTTCACTTCCACAACAATAGATTTAAGTTCTAAATTCAAAGAATTAACAATGCAATGTGTCCAAAATATTCATGGATATTTATCTTCCACAATCATGCCAACAACCTTGCAAACAAGTGCATTATCTATAATAATTTGCACACAAGAATCAACATCTACATCTTCAATAACCTTAATGAACAACTCCCCCATATATTGTGCATCCTTGTATTTTCCAAGAGCATCCATCACTTTCAAGAAAAATTCTCCATTCAAGGAAGACACCATGAAATTGATGAGTGGATGGTGTGCTACATATGTCCAGAAATTAGAAACAATACAACAACTATTGAGGAACATGATTGTTTCATAGGCTATAGGATTTTATCCACCTCCTTCTTTTCCTTAACCAACAATGTGTTTCTAAGCTTTTCTGAATTAGGAGGCACATATCTGATTGGAGCTTGATCAATTAAAGCTCTACACATATCAAGAAACAAAGGAGACCGTGAAACATTGAAGGAAATGAAGTTGAGATAGAAAAGAAACCAATGGTAAGATCAAACTCTTCTCGCTTCTCTCGCTGAAATATCTTGTCCATTGAACCAACTGCCTCATCTTTCTTGCTTGTTGAGTTTCACTCCCACTCCCAAATTTAAAATTGTTAGATGGCTTCTTGAAGAATGGAAGAGGGTCTTCATTTTGGCTTTTCTTGGATGTTGTTGCCACCTTTCCCAATCCAACAACGTCCTCTTTCACCATTTCTCTTCATGTGGATGGACTCACTGATTTAAATGCTCCAAGTCCATAAGGCAACCCCAACAAATGACCCTTAACTTGGTAATAGGTGCTTGTAAATTAATTATGGAAAAATCCACATGTCCACAAAACATTCCCTCCCCCCTTTACCTTGTCCCCATCTCCTTGTTTCCTTGTAACATACTTCCACAATGTATATTTGTTTTCTTGACCTTTCTATTTTGTTGCAGTAGTGATTTTTTCAACATTAGAAGCTTCACTTCCAAATCCACTTGCAGAAAATGGGACACTAAAAGAGGGTGCTAAAGTTGTAGAAGGGGGGGCATTCTTCCCTTTCCTTTTCCCTTTTCCTGTTTTCTTTGATGATCGAGCTATTATTTCTGTTGAAGGAGAAAGAAAAATCATTGTTGTAGGAAAAAAATTGCATTCTGGTAGTCAAATCCACTTACCAGCACTTGGAATCTCTTCAAACCTGCACAAAACCATCTTAGCAACTTAATAAAATATCCCATAGTCCCAACCTGTTGAAGAAATAATGATAAATGAATGAGAAAACCTCTTTTAAGAGGGCATGAACCTCCTAAAACTTGTGACACGTGTCCATAAATCGAGACATGTGAGAGATTCATGTCAGACATGAATCTAGGTCGTGTCTCGTGCATAGGACACAACCTAAATTCATGTTTGACATGAATCCTTATGTTTTTGTGTCCCCGTGTAGGTTTCAGGTCACACGGCCCAAAAAGGATGTGTCATGTTTCATAGATGGTAATCAAAGTGTACCTCTCCAAAGCCTATGACAAAGTAAGTTGGTTTTACTTGACACTAATTCTCATTCTCTTGGGTTGTTGTTATCATTTCGTGGTATGAGTGATGAGTTGCATTACCTCTGTGTCCTTTTTTATCCTAATTAATCAGGTAGCATCCCCTTTCTTCATACTTGGCAAGAGTCTTGGACATGGGTGCCCCCTTTCCCCCCTCCTATTCTTACTAATCGTTGAAGGGTTGAGTAGATTATTAAAAGATGCACTAGATAAGGGTGGCCTTAAAGGAATTTGCATCGGTACTACATGCAATATCACACATCTCTTGTTTGTGGATGATATTATAATTTTCTATGAAGGTACTATAAGGATAGTTGAGAAGTTCAAAAATATTTTGGACTTATTATGTAAAGTTATTGGTATGATAATCAATCATGACAAATCCGTTCTATCCATGTGGGACATATCAAAGTAAGAGAAGATATATTTTTCTCATTTATTTCCTTACCAGGTGATAGATTTAGATCAAGGTTTTAAGTATTTGGGTTTCCATCTAAAACCTAACCTTTACAAAAAAGGTGTTTTTAACAGTGGATGATTGCCAAAGTAGAAAAGAAGATAAATCATTAGTGCAATCAATGTCTCTCAAGAGGGGATATATTGGTTCTTGTTAAAGTTGTACTAGAAGAAATACCAACATATTGGATTTCATTGCAAAACATGGCACATATGACATGTTTATATATATATATATATATATATATATATATATATA
>JZKD02S1792613.1:495913-512182 GCA_000966675.3 Picea glauca | reverse complement strand
CTAGAAGATTTACATGATACAAAACTTGAAACATGTAACATAAATGATAAATCATGATTCATTATACATTGTAACATCAATGATGATCAAATGACAAACATTGAACACACAAGAAATTAGAACCATAAGCTACAACATTCTCATTAAGTCATCAAAATCAAAATGTATTGCAATGTATAGATACTAGATAGTAATATCGAGTTAGAGTCACTAATACTATAGGTAGGAATTCCAATGGAAAATACAAAATAGCCATGGGGTATATACTAGAACCATAGATGAAATAATTGTCAGGACTCAGTAGTATTATCCCTTTATGACATAATCATCAAAATCAACATCACCACCACTACTCTATCCTCCATCCTTCTCCTCCTCCTCCTCCTCCTCTATATCCAATGTAGTTTGTGCATCTGTTGGTGTGGAGGATGACCCCTCAAGAGGATCACCATCATCAAAAGTGATTGGCTCTAGCACTGGTTCATTAATATCCAAGTTGGATAATGCTAACTCAACATTGTTGTCTAAACCCATATCATCAGGAAACGCATCCCACATCTTTGTCTTTCTCTTCACCCACTCTTCTCTCTGCCTGTAAATAAGACAAAGATTGGTGTGCACATCCACCATTGTCTCTGTCATGGACTGGTCAAGCCTTATCTTCTTCAAACCATAAAAATTTCCATATGTTCTCCAAAATTTCTCTCGCAACAAGAGGATGAAGTAACCTGAGAGAGGAGCCTCAAGGATAACCGGTGTAGAAGAGGGCATGTTTCCCCATGATTTACCCACCGATAATAGGTATTCTTAACACCCCTGTCTCAGAGCACATCATATTCTCCAAATATCTTAGTGCCAGTGGAAAACTCTATGAATCCCTCCTCCACCTTATCAAGGTATGTCCTATCCTGAAATATCTGTCTAAATGCATCCTTCCTCCCCTGTGAAATCTCACCATCCATGTGAGGAGGGAATTTGCGTGAAGGCTCACAATTGAGCCAATCATTAGTATAGTATTTGGGATTCAATGTGTGAGCCAAGCAATGCAAAGGTGTGAAATTCGTATCCCACATGTTGATAAGAATATCTTGTATGGTTGTGAATAAGATCTTTATTGATGTCTCATACTCATCGCACTCATGCTCTAAAACAATGGTCTTCATGGACTCAATCAAGGAATCCCACCCCTCATGAACCTCTCCCAGTATGGGTTGGTTCGTTTATGTAAATTACATCAAAGAGATGATAGGGTCCATGATCTTAATGGTAAGATCTACCCTCTCCCACCAATCATCATCTAACATTGTATCTTTGACCCTTTTTGAAGAAGCTTGATTTGTCTTTCTCCAAAAATACCAATACTCTAAAATAAACATGGCCCCAAGAGCGTTCTTCACCTCTATAAACCTCTTAAGCATGATGAATGATGAGGAAAACGGAGTATCCACAATCTTCAACAATGATATATGTGTGTACTCTTTGTAGATTGTGAGGGAATTGGTATGGTTTTGTACAAAATTGTGGATATGGTGTGCATCCTCAATAATACTTCCCATCCATGTCACTTCCACAACAATAGATTTAAGTGCTAAATTCAAAGAATGAACAATGCAATGTGTCCAAAATATTTTTGGATATTTAGGTTCCACAATCATGCCAACAACCTTGCAAACAGGTGCATTATCTGTAATAATTTTCACACAAGAATCAACACCTATATCTTCAATAACCTTAATGAACAACTCACCCATATATTGTGCATCCTTTTATTTTCCAAGAGCATCCATCACTTTCAAGAAAATTTCTCCATTCAAGGAAGACACGATGAAATTGATGAGTGGATGGTGTGATTTATCTATCCAGGCATCAGAAACAATACTAACACTTATTGAGGAACATGATGATTTGATAGGCTATAGGATTTTATCCACCTCCTTATTTTCCTTAACCAACAATGTGGTTCTAAGCTTCTCTGAATTAGGAGGCACATATCCGATTGGAGCCTAATCAATTAGAGCTCTACACATATCAAGAAACAAAGGAGACCGTACAACATTGAAGGAAATGAAGTTGAGATAGAAAAGAAACCAATGGTAAGATCAACCTCTTCTCGCTTCTCTTGTTGAAATATCTTGTCCATTGGACCAACTGCCCCCTCTTTCTTGCTTGTTGAGTTGCACTGTCACTCCCAAATTTAAATTGTTAGATGGCTTCTTGAAGAATGGAAAAGGGTCTTAATTTTGGATTTTATTTGATGTTGTTGCCACCTTTTCCCAATCCAACAACGTCCTCTTTCACCATTTCTCTTCATGTGGATGTAATCATTGATTTACATTCTCCAAGTCCATAAGGCAGCCCCAACAAATGGCCCTTATCTTGGTAATAGGTGCTTGTAAATTAATTATGAAAAATCCACATGTCCACAAAACATTCCCTCTCCCCTTTACCTTGGCCCCGTCTCCTTGTTTCCTTGTAACATACTTCCACAATGTATACTTGTTGTCTTGACCCTGTTGTTTTGTTGCAGTAGTGATTTTTTCAACATTAGAAGCTTCACTTCCAGCTCCATTTGCAGAAAATGGGACACTAAAAGAGGGTAATAAAGTTATAGAAGGGGGGGCATTCTTCCCTTTCCTTTTCCATTTTCCTGTTGCCTTTGATGATCAAGCTATTACTTTTGTTGAAGGAGGAAGAAAAATCATTGTTGTAGGAAACAATTTGCAGTATGGTAGTCAAATCCACTTACCAAAACTTGGAATTTATTCAAACCTGCACAAAACCCTCTTAACAGCTTAATGAAATCTCCCACAGTCCTAACATGTTGAATAAATAATGATAAATGAATGAGGAAATTGCTTTTTAGATGGAACAAACCTCCTAAAACGCGTAACACGTGTCCATAAATCAGGACACATGAAAGATTTGTGTCAAACATGAATTTAGGTCATGTCTCATGCATATGACACAACCTAAATTTGTGTCTGACGTGAATCCTTATGTTTTCGTGTCCCCGCGTAGGATTCGGGTCACGCAACCCAAAAAGGACATGTCATGTTTCATAGATGGTAATTAAAGTGGACCTCTCCAAAGTCTATGACAAGGTAAGATGGATTTACTTGACACTAATTCTCATTCTCTTGGGGTTTTGTTATCATTTTGTGGTATGAGTGATGAGTTGCATTACCTCTGTGTCCTTTGCTATCCTAATTGATTGGGTAGCATCCCATTTCTTCATAGTTTGCAAGAGTCTTGGACATGGGTGCCCCCTTTCCCCCCTCTTATTCTTACTAATCACTGAAGGGTTGAGTAGATTATTAAAATATGCACTAGATAAGGGTGGCCTTAAAGGAATTTTCATAGGTCCTACATGCAATATCACACATCTCTTGTTTGTGGATGATATTCTAATTTTCTATGAGGGTACTAGAAGGATAGTTGAGAAGTTCAAAAATATTTTGGACTTATTATGTAAAGTTATTGGTATGATAATCAATCTTGACAAATCCACTCTATCCATGTGGGACATATCAAAGTAAGAGAATATATATATTTCTCATTTATTTCCTTACCCGGTGATAGATTTAGATGAAGGTTTAAAGAATTTGGGTTTCCATATAAAACCTAACCTTTACAAAAAAAAGTGTTTAGCAATGGATGTTTGCCAAAGTAGAAAATAAGATAAATCACTAGTGCAATCAATGGCTCTCAAGAGGGGATATATTGGTCCTTCTTAAAGTTGTACTATAAGCAATACCAACATATTCGATTTCATTCGATTGGGTTCTAAAAGGTGTTTTGGAGACAATTAGGAAATTGTGCTATAAATTTATCTTGTCAGAAAATAAAAATAAAATAAAATAAATAAGGACTTGTTTTGGCATCGTGGAAAAAATTGGTTGTTCCAAAATAAAATGGAGGATGGGACCTAAAAAACCTCTTCCTTTTCTCCAAGGAACTAGCTACAAAAAATGCATGGAGGGTTGTACAAGGAAAAGGAATGTAGGTCTAGGTAATCAAAGTACTTGTACCATCCACATTAGAGGATTGGGTTAGGAACCCTATGAAACAAGTGGATAATGCCTCAATTATTTGGAAAGCTATGAACTCAATTTTCCAGTTGGTTGCTAATTAATTGATTTGGTAGGTGGGTAAAAGGGATGAAGTACAAAGTGGGATTGACCCATGGATAGGTAGAAAAGGTCTACATAGATCACCCCCTCAGGTGACACAAGAGCTTCGAAACAAAGTATTTTTTCACTAAGACATATTGTGAATTGGGAGAGGTCTACAAATTGGCAACAAAAATGACCAACCTAGGAGGAGGTTGGATTGGGAGAATATATTACAAAAGTTTGGAAGTCATATATTGAATATTTGAAAGATAGAAATGTCAAAATAGGGGAGGATGATGACCATTTGTTATGGTCTCTCAACCCTTCCAGAACATATGTTCCTAAATTAGGATACCTATCCCTTGTTGAGGAAGGCTTGGTGGAACAACTAGTTTGGTGGTGGAGAATCATTTAGAAGCTAAGGTGCCCCTCAAAAAATAAATTTTTCATGTGGTTGGTTTTAAATAACAAGGCTCCTACTTGGGAGGTGCTACCAAAAAAAATTCTTTGGCCCAAGTTGGTGTAGCTTATGTCATCAAATAGAGGAAATAATAGATCACTTACTTATGACTTGTTCCTTTTCCAAATATCTTTGGAAAGCAGTGGAAATCATGACAAGGTTAAGGAATTTATAGGAAGGAGGAAATACAGAAGAAGCCTTTAGGTTTTGAAATACAAACAAGTACATAAAAAATATTAGAGTTGTTCCACTCAATATAGCTTGGGGAATATTGCTTGATATAAACATGAAGTTATTTGAAGGAAATAAGACTCTACCTCTCAAATGTGCAATCCAGTCTCTAAATATATTAAATGTTTATCCACAGGTTGAGGAAAAACAAAAAAGTACAACTTATTAAAGAAGAAATAATCAATAAGGACTTTTCTTGGGCATACTTTGATGGTGTCTCTCAAGGGAATCCTCCAATAGGAGGTTCAAAAGGCATCTTGTATCTCTCCTTAAATCAGTATATATTTCAAAGTTGGGATAGGGAAATAAACTAATAATTAATATGAACTGATGGCTCTCAAATTAACCCTATAGCTAGCACAAGAATATGGTGTTTCACATCTACAAATTTTGGGGGATTAGTTTCTAGTTATCCAATGGTTACGAAAGGAAGAATCACTCATAAATTTCACTTTATAACCATTGTTGTAGGGTCCCTATTTTGACGTATTTGGTACAATCCACAAGACCTTATTTTGACCATTTACCTTTCCATTTACCCATCTTATTACTCCCTAATGACATATTTTTCCATTTTGTCTTCAAAGTGCATTTTTGACTCAAAGGTAATTATTCTAGCCTAAGTATTGCATTTTCCTTGTTTTAGTGAATAAGATATATTTATTTATTCAAGTTGATAAGGTTATTGGAATGTTCTTGTAGCGTATTGAATAGGATCATGTAACTACCTTGACGGTTATGATACTTTGTCGAACTTCCCAGTTGATTCAAAGACGTGGGTTTTGTGGAGAAACACATACACATGGATACCTTTTGTCTACATCAACCAAAGCTCCAATAATGAAAATACTATTTGTGGTCAACACTCCAACTGAATCTTGTAGCACGCGAGTATATTGTGATTTCATGCCTTTGGTCATGAAATCGTAATGAGATGACCAAATATGTAATTATGCTTGTTCATTGATTTGTTTGAATATAATATTGTAACTTCTTAGTTATCTTTAGTAGATTTTGTACGTGATTGGATGCCCATAATTACTTGTTTTGATTAAAATGTAATTGTATAAGTATTGAACAATTGATAAGAGAGAAGCGAGACAAAGACTCTATTCAAGTTATGTACTATGTTTTTATGAAATACAAGGTGGTTTTATGCGAGATTAGTTCTTGAATTTTGAGTTTGTAAGAACGTAGTGAGCGTACTTCTGAATGAAGGCAGGGACCCCTTCATCTCAAAAGTAGCACCCTAATTTAGTTTTATGTGTATTAGAATAGCATAATTATGTTTTCTTCCATAATTTCGCAGTTTTGATTATTCAATTTCTGTAGAAGATGTGACACGATTCTGTAGTGAATGTTAATTGATTGTTGTTACAATTTTATTCGTGTTGTGTGGTTCAAACTAATTCTTGTTGGAATATGATTCTCATGCTTGCTTGTCTATCAATGTAATTGATTATCCTCTAAGCAAGGAGTTTCCAGAGTTGCAATCTATGCACATATTTGTCACTAATTCTTCATTGGTTGGCAACTGCTCATGATAGAAACATTTCCTGCATTTATTAGATTTTCATTTCGATTGTTTATATTTTTAATGAAGGTTGTCAGTCTAACTTATGGAGTGAATGAAATAGAGTATTGTTGAATGCAAAAGTCTTGATTTAACCTACAATTCTACCTTAGAATATTCATTGTTAGATGATCAACCATTCCCTAAAAGTTATGTTTTCTAGTGAATGAGAGAATGGTGTGTTAGTTGAGAAGTTTTTAGACACTTTGAGGTTAGTTATGCATATATTTTGCTTGACACTTCGTAATTTTACAAACTTGGATTGATGATTAAATGTACCAAAATTGTTACCATATAATTCGCCTAACAACTATATTATGATATACAACAACATATGTCTCACACATCTCTTTGTCTCATATATATATAGGGACATGAACAAGGTAGTTGATGGCCTTTCAAAAGAGGGATTGGGACTAAAGCATGGTACCTAGATCATATCCATCCTTTAGGATGGGCTTACAAATGAATTCACTCATGCAGCATCGCTATAATGATATATATTTATGTTTTACAAATAATGCACAAATTTCAAACTCTGCTTTTTGAAAAATGTAATTTTGTCTTTTTAAGTCATGAAACAACCATATTTTTTTATGATATAATTCATAGATATGTAATAGTGGATAGTTTTTGGATGCTTCTTTTGAAAAATGTAATTTATGTCCTTTAAGTCAAGGAACAACTATCTTTTTTTTATGATACATCCCTCCAATATGTATAAGAAAAGCATGTATACAGAGCTATTGCTCCATCTGGCTGCAAAACACTTTTTTTTTAATGCATTGCAATGTATGACCATGCAATTTTGTTTTCATAAATAAAATTATAACTTTTTTCCTTAGAAAAAAATAATGCCTTGTATTATTAAAGTATTTTATATTATTCATCAATGTTTACCACATTAAATCAATCATAATAATTTATATCACATGGAATATTATTAATCTTAATTAGTATGTTTGATGATGAGAGCATTTAATGAAGTCCTACCCAAGGATGACTTTAAAGTCATCAATTGCACCACTGTAAACTTAGCACGTCCCCTCCATTTTGCAATCTGGATGTGAACCTTGGATGCATCCGCGAAGGGTCCTTTCAGGCGGGCGATAAGGTCCTGCTCGCCCAGTAAGGTCCTGATCAACCTAGCCAGTAAGGTCCTTCTTGATCCTTCTAACGCGAAGTCAACCTAGTGCGGGCCTTAAAGGCGCCAGGCAAGCAAGTTTTTAATAAAAAAACATAGTGAGATTGTGAATTATGGGAGTTGTTTGAATATTGTTTTTGTTTGCTAGTGTATCTGTGACTTGCGGGACTAACCTTTGGCTAAGAAACCACGACCCAGGGGCATCTAAGCCATCAAAATCACATGGGCATCATACTCTTTCTGAGCTATGCCAACACGTAGTTGGCTAGATTATTTAGGTGTCTTCTCTCTACTACAATGAGTTTTGAACCTGAGTCGCCCTACAAACAAAACCCTTTGAAACTAATCATGTTAGCGAAATTTGACGAGAATTACTTGAATATAATTTTCAAATTCAATTTAATATTTTTAAATTTTATTTTTTTAATACAACATTTCACATTAATTAAAACATTTTACATTTTAGTAAGTAGTCTTAAACAATAACTTGTGTATTCATTAATTTAATATAATAAATATAAATTCATATAAACACGACACAATTAAAATAAACCAATAAACAATCGTTACTTGTGTATTCATTAATTTAATATTTAATTTAATATAATAAGTGTAAATTCATATAAACACCACGCAATAAAAATAAACCAATAAACAATTTAACAAGATAATATAAACACCAAAGATTGTTCACCTATATACATTATCCTTGTTGGAAAGATTGTGACATAAAATTGGCAAAAATCAAAGCATTAAGAGATAACTATAAGACCCTAACCATGTAATGGAAAGATTGTGACACAAAATTGGCAAAAATCAAAGCATTAAGAAATAACTATAAGAATCTAATCATGAGACCCTAATCATGTAATGGAATGATTGTATGAGTTCATGCAAAGAATATAAAAATCCCTGGAACCAAATGTGATACACTTTGCAAATTTCTTTAAGTATGTTCTTTTCTTTTTAACATAATATTTTATAATTTGGTTTTCATTTTGGGATGGTTAAATTAAATTGTTTTATATGCCTCTAAACTATATTATTGATGTTTCTAAATTAATTTATAATATCATTGATACCATTTCTCTATATTTAAATAATAGTTGCATTTCATTAGATAGTAATGTGGGTTCAATTTTCTATTTTTTTAACTAGTTATTTGTTCTCAAATTATATGACATAAACAAATTTTTGTTATCGAAATTTAAGGACTATTTTGAAATTAATTATTTTTATAAATTAAAAGAGGAAAATTAATGATAACATTACAAAAAGTAAAGGAAAAGAACATAAATAAATTAATGATAACATACATCATAATTAAAAATAAAGTTAAATGGTGTGTTTCTCTCCTTATAATTCAAATAATGTTTTATAAAATTCAAATAATAGTTATATACAAAAGTGTGTTTATGTTAGGAAAAGAACATAAATTAATGATAACATACATCATAATTAAAAATGAAGTTAAATGGTGTGTTATAATTCAAATAATGTTTTATAAAATTCAAATAATAGTTATATACAAAAGTGTGTTTATGTTAGGAAAAGAACATAAATTAATGATAACATACATCAAAATTAAAAATGAAGTTAAATGATGTGTGTCTCTCCTTATAATCCAAATAATGTTTTATAAAATTCAAATAATAGTTATATACAAAAGTGTGTTTATGTTATAAGATAAAATCATAACTTTGAATAACTTTATCTAATTGTTTTCATCTTTACATTGCATCCAATCTCCTTCTAATCTCAAAGACCACAAATAAACTAATGGATCACTACATCATTTGGTCGATCTCGCAACATACACCATTAAAATAAAATGAAGTTAGTGTTGGTTGCAAGATACAATGCACTAAACATTTAATTATATAAGTTAAAATTGAACTATATAAATAATTTTACAACTCTCACGTGTTGACAATATTTCAAAAAATGTGTACCTATGATACCCTCGAAAATATAATTAGAAAATAATTGAAGTTAACAATGTCAAACATCCTGAGGTTCACTCTAAGATGTGGATCCCTCAACTATAACAACAATCATACAATATTTTTACAGTCACATTAAGGTTAATAATATAACATATGTCATGTAAAACAATTTAAAATCTCAAATTACAATGCCTATAGTATATGGAACATAAAGTTCCACACGATTAGAGGTTTGTTTCACATTCCTTTGTTCTTTTGAAGAAAGTAGTTCCATTTGTTTGTCCATGCTCTTCTTTGATTTTGTGTGAACCTGTCAAATCCTTTGAAATTGTGATATATCCTTAGTTGAATGTCTTTCATGATTGCATCATATATTTTTACTTTGTAGGCTCAAAAAAACATGTTGTCTCTTAGTCACGATTTTAGATGGAGACATGGAACTGACATTTTTTTTCTTTAACTCTTCACTTTAAGTGTAAAACAAGTTTTCAGTTGTTTCTAAATGGTCCAAATTTGTAGGCAAACTGCTCAATAAATCCCTCTCTCTTTTATTGATTGATGCATGTACAAATTTCAATCTATCAGCTTTAGAGATTTCATTTTTCAAGTTGTAGTTTCAAAATCAACATGATCTCATAAAATATGTACATGGTGAATGTGTGTTTGGTCTTCTGGTAGCATGATTAATGTAACGGTTTCATTTAAATCAACTAAAAATTTAGGACTCTCAATAATAGGACTAGAAACATTTGGTAATATATTAACGTATAAATTATGTTCACTAATCTACATTTAAACTTTGAAGATATGCTTACAAACATCATCATTCAATGCCTAATCACAACTAGAAAAATTAAATTCGAACCTTGTATATATGGTATTATACCAGGTATCAAGAGTATCTTTATTTTTACTATGGACCAAATATTCATTTATACTTTTTGGCTCACATACACAATCTTCATCTGGTATCTAGTTTTCTCTAGACTTTGAGAGAGTCTCTCGTTTCTCGCACTTTGTAGGCCTTATAATTTTTTCTTCTTTTAAATGTTGATTATGAATATAATATAGTTCAACTTTTGTCAACAACACAGATATTATTCAGTCCATCCACTTGTGGCATGCATTATTTTCCTCACATAGGTATTATTAGATTGGGAAAAAACATAATAACATACACCAAAGAATATAACCATTATAATCTCCTATTCAAAGCATCAGATAAATCGGTAAATCAAAGAATGCAAGAAACAAGAGAGACAAGAGTTTACGTGATAAAACCCCATTATGGGGAAACATCCACAGATGTTGATCTTCTATTCTTTAGGAAAAATCTCCAATATTACAATGTTTGGGCATCCCCATGTATGCATTATCTCAAACTACATGTTCCCCTCATTCCCACCTAAAGGCAAGCTATGATACAATGTTATATTAGGAAAAAATGTAATAGCATACACTAAGGAATCTAACTAGTCTAATATCCTATACAAAGCATTAGATAAATCAATAAATCAAATAATGCAAGAAACAATAGAGACAAGAGTTTATGTGGTAAAACCCCATTGTGGGAAAACATCCACACAAACTGATCTTCTATTCTTCAAGAAAACTCTCCAATCTTACAATGCTTGGACATCCCCACATATGCATTATCTCACACTACATTTTTCCCTCATGCCCACCTAAAGGGCCTCCTTCACCTTGATTACATATGAGAGAGTGAAAGGAGAACAGTTCGCATAATGCATGTAGGATAAACCATTTTTCTAACATTGATAATTATTGAAGAATAACTTTACAAAATTCCATAGTCATGTACATGAGACCACTAGGAAATCATTAACATAATCTAACAGATACCTATATTTTAGACAGCTATGGTAGGATTCAATTGCATTATGTGTGTCTTGATTGGAATGTGGAAATTTTTATAATCTTTCGTCCACATATCGAGAAAAAATGATCATCAACTAAAAAGGAATAATTAAAAACATGCAATTATGGAACAATGGTGATGATCCAATGTTTCAATACACTTACATACTTTATCATTTGATAGCCAAGTGGTGTTGAAATATTTCATAAACTTTTCCTCTTTATTGAATTCATGAATTCTTGCAACTTGTTTTCATATAGACTCATCATCCTGGAACGAGTGCATGATTTCCCCTAAAGCACAAAAACTGAACTTTATTTTCCTCGATTTTCACTTTATTTCCAACATTTTTCATCCATGCTTAATGGACATGCCATACACATAGTAAAATGGAGGAATTAGTTAAACTCTTGAAATGGTGTTACATTAGAAGAGAGTAAATTATATGAACATAACATTACTTTTTCATGTTTCCTTTGAAAAAAAAAACAAATGTGGAACCTTAATTCGTGAGTCTCAACAACAATATCATATGTGATAAACACTTGTACATGCCAATTTGAGCATTCTTTCATTCCGACGGAAAATAAAGCTAACAACCATTTGTGATATCATATGTAGTATTATGTGATGAAATCACCTTAGTGACTGGGACAACATTACGGTGTTTTTCAAATACCATTAACCTATAATGTTGATACTACATTCAAAGTACAAAAGTAAAAATATTATATTTAACACACAATAATTTATTTCAAACAGTATAAAGAAATGAAAAGGTCAATAATACGCACCCCATACATGTTTGTACTAAATGTGGAATCCATGGACATAGCATTTTTTGTGAATCCATCGCCATCATGGAATGTATATAATGTGTTTGTATGCCTATAATAATGAATTATATGTTCTACACAATATCTTGTGTTTGGTAGAAAAAAAACTATCTAGAATCTGATTGTACCAACACTCAACACTTATCTGATCACTCTCACCCTTCATGTATTTTTTTTATAATATTATGGTAAATGTTTGAAATATCCACCCTTCTGATTAATTCTATCACAAGTTACCCCTATGAATAACTGACCAAATTGGTGCTCCACATCAGACATGAATTTGTCCCAAACCATCATGACATTAAAACCATCTTCAAACATATTTTTGACACGGGCTCATATATCCATTGATAAATGTCGTACATACTTGAATGTTTGAGGCTTACCCATTGCATTCTTCCTGTGACACATAGCACTGGATTTATAGATATACCTACACTTAGTATATATTAGAACAACATCATTTGGATGTACATAAAGTCAATGCATGATGAAGTGGCATCTACAACCAAATTTAATGTTTATGTGTGGATTGTGTTTTAGTTTTGTATATTCTTGTGGATTCATTGTAATCTCACCACTTGGGAGTTTGTGTGCGAACTCTAGACCATATGCACACCAATAACTAAATAAAAACAATGATAACAAATTAGGAAACATATCCATGCATTTTTTTCATAATGAACTTGAATTGAAACATATCCACTTTTTTAGATCAATTTGTACTAACAACAAATTGAGTTGGAGAATCTTCCTCTGATTGCTCCCCATTTATAAAATCCTCAAGTTGAGTATATGGAATAATAATGACTTGATCCCCTCCAATTTGTGTCCATGTTATATCTTTAGCTAAAAATTCTATCATATCTTTTGGATCCTCAATCTCCAACTCCATAATGTCATCCAACTTGCCCATGTGTAGAATACCTATACAAATTTGAAGTTTTTGGAGATCAACACATACAACATTTATTTTTTATAAAAATTTATCAGTGGTCTCTGATATTCAATGTTGCATTACAATCCATTTTATGTGATAGAGTGTTCTATAATCCAAATGACATAACATGATACATAATTTTTTGGGAAAATGATCAGAATAATGGTCATATGAATAAATGGAAAAAAAATGCAGGGATGGTAGTAGAATGTGATCTTAGCAAGGATGAGCCTAATATAAATGAAGTTGGGTTGGGTTATGAGAGAGATCCAACAAACCTTGTCAAAGATATTGAGAGAGAAGTAACCCTTCCTAAAAAAGAATGGGAGGCCACAAATCCTAATAAAATGCCTAGGTGCCTAGGAGTCTACTATGTTGTCTATCTATTCACATGGGGATATAAGGTGAGAGGTCAATATTAAAGCATCAATTGCCACCACATGTGCATTGATGACATGTTTGGCCTTTCCCTTTCCTACTTGCAGACATTAATCCCCCTTTCCTCTTGATTCTTCAAAAAACATTATTTTTGGACATTTACGCACCCTAACAACTATGCAAGGCACATACATACGCTTGTTTCTCCATTGCAAGGATCATACATCTTAATTTTTCTCAAAAAAATAATATTTTGCACATTTTTGGGCGGGGTTCACGAGTTCACCCAGTTCCTTACCCCCCATTTCCCGTATATAATTATTTGTAACTAATCCAACTACTTAGAGAGGGTATAAAATGAGCCTAAGGCTAGACGAGAAGAACAATCATACTTGAAGCAACATAATGCTGGTAATTTCTTGCCCCGTATGCAATCCCTTATTCCATTACTATTAATTCATTTCCTCGGACCTGGAAACCCATGTTTCCATCCTTTCCTTGTTCTATATTTATGGTCAATAAGTATCCCATTTGTCTTCTTTGGGCTTGCACAAGCATTGGAGTCGGAGGTGCTACCTATAGTCAGTGGCATGGGTAGAGGAACCCGGATCCAGGTTCCATAGTAGTGCCACCAACAGATGCAGGTTGTAATAATCCTATTTTCGTTTTTAATTTAATGGAGATAACTCTTTCCTGTCCACCTCTAAGTTGTTATTGAATGATGGTTTCATTTGATTTCCAATAATTTAGAATATTATTTTGCTTTAATTGTTATATACTTTAAATTTAGTTATTCAGATAACTACCTCTCTCTTGCAACATCTTTCTTTGCGTATGTGCAGGTAATCAAAGAAAGGATTGGAAATTCGGAGCAAAGATTCAATGGTGGATCAACATCAAACATAGGGTACAAGGCTAGTATTTGTTTCTCTTTGTAAGGATTATTTAGATAGTTATTTTATGCTTAACTACTTTCTGGGATTGAGTTTGTTTTTCAAATGTCCTCGCTCTGTTGTGGTTTTAACCTATAGCCATAAGGGATTTTCCTCGTAACAGTCAAGGAGTGCACATGTGGTGAAACAATTTTGTATAAATGTACTTCAATAAACAACAATGTAAAACTTTTGATGTCGGATTTGTTGACACGAGGTTTTGTGGGAAAATGAAGCACATGTTCTATGACTCGAGTGATCTTCAACTCAAAATGCAATTTGGCCTTCCAAAAGCTCTAAATGGTAGATGATGCATTTCTCCAAAGATGGCTAGTGAAGGTAATATAGAGTTAGTTATAGTGAAGGGAAATGGAGGCATTTCCCAGTGGTTGACAACTATCTACCTCAGGTGCCATCGCATCCCACAAAACCCACCTAGTGGTAATCCTAAGTTTTGGCCACTAAGATACCTTTCTGAAGTGCAGATAAGGGATTAAACCTCCAACATGCATAGGTCACAATTTAAAAGAGTTGGGTGGCTCAATCAACCAACATAAACAACTAGAACTCAACATTTGCACATTATAGCGCGTCATCCTTATCTTGGTTTTTGTACATTTGCTATAAAAGGATTTGAAGCACCCTAGGAAAACAACTATGTTTCAAAATGAGAAACGATTGGAGGGGTGTTATTTCGATGCCTAGCCCCACAATCCTAACTTAGACAACAATGATAGAATAAATAACAACTATTGAAGTAAATTCTAGACCTACTATTCTAAAATGAAATTGCTCTAAGAAATTGATTGCAATAGTAAGTGACTAAACACAAGAGTTCATTATTTTACCTAGTTATCTCTTTTAGGCAACTAGGAAATGAACAAATCAACAAGTGATGTGTGGTAATAAGATGACGTGTAAAGCTGTAGATTTAAGTGCTATATAAAACAAGGACCATCCATGTTGTAAGAACAAAGAAATATGATTATGCTCCAACTAACTAGGTTTAGCTTCTCCATTATTTTTATCAAAGAATGCATCCCTTTGTCCATTGGACATACCAAAGCAATGTACTCTACCCAATCATCAAGTGTATGGACCTTCAAAAACTTCAAAAATTACTCAACATCTAATACGATCTAAGAATTCAACAATGGAGGTGGAGACCACACCATTTTCCCCTTGAGAAGAGGAGGTTTGGGAATGGAGAATGAGGAGGTTGTGGGTTTGCTTGAAATCAACCCTTTTTCAACAATATTTTTGGAAGGTCGGACCTTAGGGTCCATCACCTCTTTATTTTTTTAGGAGGTATTTTCCACCACTCTATCCCATCCATCATCATTTCTTGTAAGAGAGCCCAATTGGGTTTGAGGTTGAGGAAAATGGTTTTCTTGAGTGGGTGGTGAATCAAGTTTAACCATGGTTAGGACTTTTTAATCCATTGTAATTGTTTCAGACGTTAATATGCCTCACAAGTTACTTTTCACACTTTACCTCTAATCTAGATATAAACAATTTCTTTCATGCATTTTAATAGAATAATCTTGAGATAATCTCTTGTTTGGTGTCGAGGGTTAAAATGCAGGTTATCTCATGGTATGTAAACTTCCCTATAACTATTGAGATATGGCCCCAAAAAATCTAGAACGACATTTACAAGCCTAGAAACTCCACCTAGATGGGACAATAGAGTTGCACATCATGCTCAACTAAGAAGTCTTTATCCCACATAGACATAACCACTAAGGTGTTATGGAAAATCCAAGGGCATCGAGAGATAACATCAACACAATGAGTTTCTTCTTTAAATGAAATAAAGAAAAACCCTTTTATCA
>JZKD02S1792613.1:477723-495863 GCA_000966675.3 Picea glauca | reverse complement strand
TAGGAGTTTCTTTAGAAGGGATTTCATTACCTTGTGAAAGACCTTTGAAACAAATTTTTGTAGAGCCTTCCACTAAACCATGGTTGCAATAACTACCCTTGTGAATAACCAAAGCAATTGTTGAGTTAGTAAAATCAACTTTGGGCCCATGTTCATCCATCTTAAGGCACTCTCAAGTCTTGTGACAAGTGTGAGCTACCCCTTAGGGCTATCGCATGAAAACTAGGTTGTTAGAAAAGAAAGTTAAGGGAAAAAACTATTAGTAATAAAGACCAATAACACCAAACCATCAAACCTTAGTAGAATTAACTATTTAGTATATTGCATTTAGTACTCTACTAACTTGATTAGTGGGTTTCAATAATAACAAACCAACATCACACCATATTAATATTTTAAAGTCGTGTTAGTTTGTAAATTTACATCATTTTGAAGATAGCTGCTTTGTAGATGATATAAATATTCCTATATATAACCATCTCGTATGATCAAGTGCAATTATGAATGTTTTTTTACCCATTCATTCTATGTGTGTTGACCACTTGAGTATCATATAAATTATAAAGTGCATGGGAGATTGATGGTATTCCTACAACAATCATTCAACCTATAAAATCCACCACATACATTAATGTGGATGCAATAGTTGTACTTGTAAAAGAATTGGATTATTCTATAAATTTTCTCCATTAATCCACCACATACATTAATGTGGATGCAATAGTTGTACTTGTAAAAGAATTGGATTATTCTATAAATTTTCTCCATTAATGTGGATGCAATAGTTGTGCTTGTAAAAGAATTGGATTATTCTATAAATTTTCTCCATATATTCTTAGAGAGATTGCATAAAACAAGTAGAAAGAAGTATTAATATTGCAACGAGATTAAACAAGTGACAGCTTGAAAATCCAAAGACTCAATAAGTTAGCATGAAGACTTGAAGGCATAATGACTAAAGACTTAAAGATATGACATTGCACAAGATCGTAAAGTTGTATTAATAAGGTGTCAATAAGGGGAATGAAGTTAGCATGAAGACTTGATAACTAAAGACTTAAAAAGATGTGACATTGCACAAAGATAGTGTATATGAAGTTGTATTAATAAGGAGGTGTTAATAAGTGGGCATTAGATATAACACGATGACTAAAAACCTAAACATGTGACAAAATAGCACAAAATAGTGTATGTGAAGTTGCATTAAAAAGAAGGTGTCAATAAGGGGAGCATTAGATTCAATATGTGTAAAAGTTATGTAATATTTTTATAAAAGTGTGATGATATAATTTTTCCCAAAACAAATATTAGTGAAGATGTTAAAATATTTAATATTAGCATTACCTTAAGACCCATAAAATGGTTGTTTGGGATTATATTAAAAATTTAGTCCCTCCCTCGTAAGTTGGTGATTAATTTATGTTGTTTTTATATTCCTTTTCATTTGTGTAAGATATTTTATAATTAAATTAATATCATTTTTTTTTAGTTTTAATCATTTATTTATTTTTTGCATGATGGAGTATTTCTTGTATTTGTTTGTGGAATGTTGATTTTAAACATGTTAATATAAACAATAATCATAAATGAAATGGAATGCATAGTTTTTTTAGAGTATCATTCAAATATCATATTTGTTATTTGGTATTCAATTTTGGAAGATATTTATCATTCGAATATTACAGTTGTTATTTGGTATTCAATTTTGGAAGATATTTATCAGATTGTTATACAACATGAGTTGATATAATAGTTAAGAATATGTGTTTCCTCCTTAGAGATTACATGTTCAAATCTAAAGAAGGATAGAGTATACATACCTCCCTATACTTGGAAGTCTCATACACCAATTTAATATATGGCTTGACCATACCCTTAAAAATAAATTATTATTATTATAATGATTATTATTAAAAAAATTCAAATTAAAATTTAATTTAAAATTTATCAATTTATCAATTAGAATAATATTTTTATTATAAATAATTTAAATCATTCGATTGAAGCAACGTTTATTTATTTAGCAACATGCTATTGTAAAAAAAACATAACTACTAAGGCATTGGATGTCCAACTTCCAACTCCCGTGTATATTAAATCTTATTAAGATTTAAGCATGGCATTATTGCTTTGAAGTAACAATTATTTATTTTACAAAATAATATTGTAAAAAATATATAACTAATTGTATTGAAGTAATAACTATTTATTTTATAGAGTAATATTGTATAAAATATTTAATTATTCAATTTTTTTTTATTTTACAGAGTAATATTGTAAAAAATATATAATTATTAAGGCATTGGGATGTGTCGCTTTTATGTGAATTAAGATTTTAATAAGGTAAGAGTGAAAGGATAAATCATAAAAATGAAAAAATCAAATTGTTTGTAATCTAACTTGTTTGCATTCCAAAAATTATATCATAATTTTGAATTAAAACTTTTTATAATTTTATACAAATTTGTAATATAATAAGACGTTTAATTATAGTCATGAGAAATTTTATATGCAAGTTAAAGGAGTTTATGTAACAAAGGTTATATATGGTGTTTGAGCATTATACCAAGCTGCAATTAAAGCCTAGTTAAGGGAATCTAGCCTATGTTTGCATAAGAAGAATTTGTAAAAATTATGATTAATTATGTTGTAAGAATTTTGAAAACATTTAAATTATAAAATTATGATTAATTATGTAGTAAGAATTTTGAAAACATTGAATTAATATATAGAATAATCGTTCATATTAAAAAAGAGTAGCTTCCTTCAATATTAAAAAGGAAAAGTTGTTTCATGTAGCCAATATTACCTAAGGAAAAGTTGTTTCATGTAGCCAAAATTACCTCGAATGCCATTGTTGAATCCCTAAAGAATCACTAAATTCCATTTGATTGTTTGATACAAATCACCAAACACCAAATCAGATCAAATTTCAAACTAATTATAAATTTAAACAAGAAAAACCATTTATAAATAAAATTTGCATAATATTGAATGTCCAACAAAAAGAGGGTCATGGATGACTAAAGCAAAATCCCTAGCTAAAAGCCTTACCACTCATCATAGTGGCACAAAACACCCAACATGAAAGCATCAGAGAGAAGATGTAAAAGGGAATATGGCAACAAAGACGATAGCTAAGGGAGGTAAGCGTTAAATGCATGTCTCATCACATGAATGTTCTTCCTCTGCGAATATCGCAGAGATCGATCTCCCATTATCCACACATACATTAAGATATTGTGTCGATCTTACAACGTGCGAATTATGGCCATAACTCTTGCCAGTGGAAGATGTGAATTGCTAGAAGTCATGTGGGTTTTGTTGGAGACATGCCAACGAATTTTCCATGTGGTCACATGCACATGCATGCAACTATATTAGGAATGTGCATTCGTGCACTCTTTTATAAACAGATTGTGTAATGTGGAGTACAGTGTCTTTGATAGGAGAGGATGGTTGTATGCCTGAGATTGGCTATTGTAATTCTCCCTTGAATAATAAGAATACCGAATATCATTTCTTGTGGTTTTTTCCCGCATTGGGTTTCCACATAAATAACTATGTCAATCGTGTGATTGCTGTTGTGTTTGGTTTGTTATTCTCGATTTTATGCTTTGTAGTTGATATGTTTTGCTTCCGTTGCCTAACAAGTGGTATCAGAGCTTAACAAGTGGTATCAGAGCTTAAGGGGAAGAGAATTTCGGTCGTTGGGAATCAGTTCGCAAAGAAGAAAAAGCCGAGAGTTTTGGGTTTATCTAGTTGCACGCAGAACTGTGTGTTCTCCCCACGCACAAGAGAGAAATCTGTCGTGAGTTAGGAAGAGGCAAAGAAAAGCACACAGAGGTGTTGCCATCATCCGTTTGTTTCTCCTTGCACAGAAAAAGAGCCAGTCCAACTGTTTGCAGAGCAAACCATGAGGTGTGAAGGTCGACGAGGGTTTGTGAAGCGCCCACTAACTGCAGAGGAGGGTTTTCTGTGTCAAGTCGAACCCGAGTAGGTCACGAGGTGCCGCAGGATCTCATGTTCATGTTGGAGGTAGCTGCCGAACTGAGAAGACATGCGTTTTTTTTGGTAAAGAGGATAAGAGATTGCCCTGCAAACTCTTGTGAAGACCGCCAATAGTAAGTGAAACCCATGCGTTGGAAACTGTGGAAGGGTATGCGCATGAAACAAGGTATGAAAGTGGACTTTCTATGCATGGAGGCCGAGGTATGAAAACTTATGAAAACGGATTTTTTTTTTAATACATTATAAGAGGATCGAATGAGTGGATATTACAATGTTTATTCGTTTAAAAGGTGAATGTCTTAAAAGGTTTTAAGAATATATATTTTAAATATTGATTGGATTAAATCTTTAGAATTCAACCTTAAACCTTTTTAATTTAAATATTTAGGTATTCAACCTTGGAACTATACCATTATTCTTCCATATTAAATAGTTTGGTATCATAAGTTATGGTTTTTTTTTTTTTTTTTGGTAGTTTGTGTTAATGGAAAAAGTGCAAGTTCTGAATTTGAGGTGGAGAAATTCATTGGCAAGAATAGCTTTGAGCTATGGACATCTCAAGATGCAGGATCTGCTCGAACAACAAGGAAACATCAAGAGCGGTGATGGTTGAGTCACCGTGAAAGAAAAAAAAAGTATTTACCTTGGAGTTGTAAAAATTATTGATTGCATGTAAATGGGCATACCTCTGTAAGACCTGGATAGGCATGTGTACCCCTGGTTTATTGGGCCACCTATGAAAAGTCTAGACATAGATTTAGGTAGATTGAATATGTGGGGGGGCATGTATGTTGGGTTAGCCTTAACTCAGTGAAAGAGTGAATGAGTTAAATCTGGTTTTTTAGGTCAAAGCACGTGGTTTTTCGGGTCCATGTTTTTTGGGTAGCCCGTGGTATTGTGTCCATGGATTGCATATAATGAAGCCTATAAAAGGTGTGGTGAAATCCATTGTAAATGGGTCTGGAGGTAAGCGGTGAAGGCTTACTTGGTCGGCTTGGTCGGATTTGGTCAAGGGAATGTTCGTGTTAAGGTGGAGTACTGAGACTCCAGTGTAAAGTCCCTGGAAGTGAGCAGCAAAGGTTCACTTGGGTTGGTTTGGCCAGATTTGGTCAAAGTTGTTCGAATACAAAGTTTGAGGTGGAGTAGTGTGTCCAGGTTATAAAGGGTCCAAGTTATAAAGGTGGGTCTGTAGAAAGGCTGATGTGTTGGTAGGTCAATCAAGTGTTTGAGAATATATGATGAAGGTAGGTTCATATCCATGGAATTTGGAAAGTATTGCAAGGAAGATGGGATTGAATAGGCATGTTTAGTAATGCCAAGTTGCAGCAATAGTTGTGGACAAAAGCGGTTGAGCTATCTGGTAACTCGGTCACCATAGTTTGCAAAAGACAAGAAGATTTGGGAAGAGGTATGAACAGGTCATCTGTTAATTATTCAAATGTATGAACAAGTCATCTGGTCATCTGGGCATGGAATACAAAGAGACATGAAATATGCTAAGCTTGGGCATGGAATACAAAGAGACATGAAATATGCTAAGCTTGGTGATCACAACAAAAGTATGTGGTGAAGATACTCAGGAAATTCGGTGTGAATAATGTGAAACTGGTAAAATCCATTTGGCTTTCCATTGTAAGTTCTCTTCAGGTTTATGTCCTAACTAATGAAGAAGAAAAGGGTTATATGTCTCAAGTATTATATGCTAGTAGGAAGTTTGATGATTGCGATGGGAAATTGTCAACATTTCACATGTAGTTGGTGTTGTCAGTAGACACATGGAAAAACCAGGTGAAGAGCATGGAAATGGGTGCTTCAAACACAGAAGCACAACGATCACCTACAGTGGTTGCAATGATTTAGTATGTGGTTATGATTCGTGAGATTTGGACGAGAGGAGATCTATCTCAGGTTATGTCTCGAAAGAATGCAAGGATCTATTGGGTAAGTTTGGACAGGTACAAAATTTGGTGTTCCGTGGTGGTCAAAGTGTTGTGCATTTGACTAAAGGTCCAACGTATCAAAATGGGACAAGTGCATCGGTTTATTAGACTGGTTATTGATGGAGACATAATGGTCCATACTTGAGTGAATCGTGAAGGCATGTTCACGTAACAGTATTGTTAGAGAAGTTGTGGAGTTGTGATGGTGTTTGGCTTCTCTTGGCTTGCAGGAAAGGTGATGAATTAATTAAGGGCATGATATATCAGGCAAATTGTTGTCAAGGTGGAGATTGTTGGAAACATGCCAACGAATTTCCCATGCAGTCACATGCACATGCATGCAACTATATTAGGAATGTGCATGCATGCACTCTTTTGTGAACATATTGTGCAACTGGTGGATCTAATTATAATCAGTTAGTCTAATTGTTTGAGAGATGCTATATATACAAGCATACCCATAGAGGTGAGAGTGCAATGTGTGTAGAGTGTGTGAGCAAGACACAATATTGTGGAGTACAGTGTGTCTGTGAGGAGAGGATGGTTGTATGTCTGAGATTGGCTATTGTAATTCTGCCTTGAATAATAAGAATATTGAATATCATTTCCCGTGGTTTTTTTCTCGCATTGGGTTTCCACATAAATAACTTTGTCAATTGTGTGATTGTTGCTATGTTTGGTTTGTTGTTCTCAGTTTTATGCTTTGTAGTTGCTCTGTTTTTCTTCTGCTACCTAACAGGCTTAGGAATCACCATCTGCCTCATCTACATCCATGTTGTATTATGCATTAGTTGGTGGTACCTTAACACCATGCAAGGTCCACTTACCAATCATTGGACCTCTACATGGTAGATACGACTTGTCAGGCCCCATATCATTTGACATAAATCTATGATGGGTAGGGAGGATAGAACACCGTGAGTTGTGTCTGCTTGAGGAAAAGAGAAGGTGAGAGGACTGCAGTGCAACTTCGATTGAACTCGGTTGAATTGGCATGCTAAAATGTATTATCCAATACTAGATGATATTTTTCCTCCTTTTTCTTTTATGCACTTACCTAGTCCTTTATTTTATGCATTTTTAGTTGAAACTCCATTTGTTTATATTTGTGAACTTAACCATTGTGCATTGCCTACTTCATTGGTAGGTTAACAATACCATCTTTTTTTTCTTTTTATGACTAAGCCAATTAATCCCAATCATTTTCATATCATTTAATAATGAATCCTTCCCTAAAAAACTAGAAGATCTTCTTGTACTATTTCAAACATAAAACACATCTCATCTCATTATTGAAACCATTAATATTATTTTCAAATTGTTTAAATCATTGTTTCATTTCTAAAAATTACCCACAATTGTCTATTTTCTAACAGAGCTTTAAGTAAAAACTTTTACAAAAATTCATTTACATGGTATAGTTTTATAAGTCAAAGTTTCAATAATATAGTTCTTCCATACCTCAAACAATCTACTAAAAAGAAACCAAAAACCCTAAAAATTCCAAAAAATATATCTTATCTTTGTAAATTTTTTATTTCTAAGTAAAAGTGATTTTTTAAAAAATTTTACTTTCCTTAATTTAAATAAAAGTGAATTTTTATTATTAAGAGGATGTAGTTTAAATGTTCTATAAAATAATTTTTTTTTAATGATATTTTGAGATTTACTAGAAATCCTGCCAAAAATAATTAGATTCGCAAATTTAAATGAATATTTCTGTATAACTCGAATATCTCATGACTTTTTCAACATACTAAATCTATTTCTTTAAAAATAAATTTTAAACAACATAAATAGTAATTTCGTGAAAACTTATAAAAAACATTTAATAATAGAAAAGATACAAAGCATTTTGAATAAACCGGATAATGTATACTTCCCAATTTGGTCATTATAATTTTCGATTGATGATACTGTTAATTCACCAGATAATGCACCTTTCCAAACTTCAAAACCTATCGTTCTTCTTTATCATCCCACACTGTCGACTATAGGATGCCAGCAAAATCAAGTTGGGTAAATTCAAATTCAAGCGAACCCTATATTTTCTCCATTAAAACTGATTACTGCTAAATAACAAATAAGTAAACAAACACAATATGGATCGTTGTCTTCATAGTCAAGTTTGTGCTCTTTAATGGATTGTTCAATTATTATGAGTTGGTGCCGTGGTGTAGTTGGTTATCACGTCAGTCTAACACACTGAAGGTCTCCGGTTCAAGTCCGGGCGGCGCCATTGTCTTTTTATTTGCTGTTGCAGGCACTTTTTCTTCTGTTGCGAGCACGATTGCGTTTTTTCATAATATGGTTTCATGTTAGAGTACTGTGAAAACAATGTCTGATTCCAAGAAAACTAGACTTGTCTCATTTTTTCAGAAAATGGTTTCACGATGATAGATTACTGTGTGAGAACAAGGTCTGACTCAAGAGAACTAGACTTGTCAATATCATGGCACGTACTACCGGCTAGCTGCTATACTATCTGACCTGCCACTATATTTTGTCATCAGTTGGTGCCGTGGTGTAGTTAGTTATAACGTCCGTTTAACACACTGAAGGTCTCCGGTTCAAGTCCTTGCGGCGCCATTTTTTCTCATTTGCCGTTGCAGCACTTTTTCTTCTCTGTTGCAGGTAGGCTTGCATTTTTTCAGAACATGGTTTCATGATGGAGCACTTTACCCACTCCAGCGATAAGTCAAAAAAGCACATAGTGATTAAACAGCCAAAAAAAAGGATGACATGGCCTACCTATCCTAAGTAAACTTATACATCAACACCCCCCCATAAGTGCAACTTAGGGAAGTGAAAAAAGAACAAAATATATGGGTCATGGCTACTAGGCCTACTAAGGTACCCAATACAAACTCTCATAAGTGGAGAAAATGAGAAAACCCGTAGGAAAAAACTCCTCCCCTAAAGAGAGAAAACAACATAAAAATGAAGGTAGGAGGTCTTAAGATAACCCCCCAGAGACAACTTCTTTGACCCGAAGCATCAATCGTAGTTGTAGAAAGCGAGGTGATGCCAAAAGTTTAGTGAAGATGTCAGCAACTTGCGCTTCAGTAGGCAAATACTCCAGGTTGAGAACACCATCTTGGATGAGTTGGCAAATGAAGTGCATGTGGATCTCAATGTGTTTGGTCCGTTGATGTTCCATTGGGTTGCAAGAAATGTGTATGGCACTCTGATTATCACACCAAAGAGTGGTGGGATGATCCTGCTGAATGCCAAACTCTGTAAGGAGTTGTTGAAGCCAAAGAACCTCCTGACTTGCAAGAACTACAACACGATACTCGGCTTCTGTAGAGGATAAAGCAATTGCAGTTTGCTTTTTACAAGACCATGTAATAGGTGCAGAGCCAAGACAATAGACGAAGCCAGATGTGGACTTTCGATCATCAACCGAACCAACCCAATTAGAGTTAGTGAATCCCACAAGCTAAGAAGCGCCAGAAGAGTACTAAATACCAAAATTGGTAGTACCCTGAATGTATCTCAGAATGCGCTTTGTTGCCTTCCAATGACTCTCATGAGGATTTTGAGGGAACCGAGAGACAAATCCTACTGCAAAAGATATGTCAGGACGTGTATGAGTTAGATACAACAAACTCTCAATCAGTTGTCGATACAATGAAGGATTAACACGTGGTGATGAGCAACTGGCAGAAAGTGTGACTCCTGACTGAAATGGAGTAGGAGCAGGTTTACAATCAACCATGCCAAAGAGATGAAGTAAATCAAGTGCATACTTCTGTTGAAAAATGGAGATTCCTCCAGAAGACTGAAGAACCTAGAGACCAAGAAAATAGTGCAGAAGCCCCAGATCTGTCATATCAAACTATCCCATCAATGCTTGTCGAATACTCTGAATCATAGATGAAGAACTCCCTATGAGAATTAAATCATCCATGTACATAACCAAAATCAAGAGATCAGTACCTTGCTTCTGAGTGTAAACTGTAGGATCAGAATGACAACAATCAAACCCGGAAGAAATCAGAAAACTATCCATCTTCTCATACCAAGCTCGAGGAGCTTGTTTGAGTTCATAAAGAGAACGTCGGAGCCTACAAACAAGAGAAGAATCCTGCACAAAACCAGGGGGCTGCTCCATGTAGATTTCCTCATCTAAGTCACCATGTAGAAAAACGCTCTTTACATCCATCTGGTAGACTGACCATCCTTGGGAAGCAGCAAGTGAAAGAACAAGGCATATTGAATTCATCTTGGCAACAGGGGCAAAGGTCTCAGAGTAATCAATCCCTTCAACTTGTGAAAATCCCTTGGCCACAAGACGTGCCTTATGCTTGTCAACAGAGCCATTTGCTGCATATTTGGTTCTATAGATCCATTTACAATGAACTAGCTTTCATCCTTTTGGAAGAGAGACAAGATCCCATGTGTGATTCTTCATCGATGAAGAATACTCCGCTATCATGGCAGCATCCCACTCAGAGATGCCAACAGCGTCAGAAAATTGTTGTGGATCATTTGAGATAGTATGACTCAAGAAGGAGACACCTATTGTTTGTGATTGAATATGGTAAGAGGTTGAGGCTAAATAGCTGAAATCAGTTGGCTCATAGTTATACCTGCCAAGCCTCTTTCTCTCACGAAAGCTCCTCCTAAGATGCAGTTCTTGATCAATTTGTTCATGTTCTTGATCAATTTTTTCATGTTCAGGATGCTCATGCTCCATTGTTGCAGGTGGTAAATTTTCTACTAGTTGATGTTGAACTTCAAAAGGTTCATTATCATCTTCTAAAGCAAAATTGTCAATATGTTCAACACAATTGTCTACATGACAATCTGAAGATGGAGAAGGATTTGATGTGGGGTTGAATCCTTCATCAAAACAGACAACTCGTCGAAAGAAGACTTCTTTAGTAATAGGTTCAAATAACCTATATGCTTTTATGTCCTCACAATAACCAACAAATATCAATGGTTGGCTTTTCTTCTCCATAGCCTTGCATTTTTCAACTCGTATTAAGGCCCATGCTGGACTGCCAAATACTCTAAAAGCAGAGACATCAGGCTTAACATGGCTCCAAGCTTCCTCTGAAGTCTTATGCAGTATTGCCTGATGAGGCATCCTATTTTGAATGTAGTTTGCACAGTTTATCGCTTCAGCCCAAAAGGAAGGTGCCATGTTCTTGGACTGAATCATACAGTTTGCCATTTCTTTTAGTGTTATGTTCTTTCTTTCAGCAACACCATTTTGTTGAGGGTTGTAGGAAACAGTGAGCTGATGTTGAATGTCATGATCTCTACAAAAATCTGTGAATCCCTGATTGACACACTCCCCCCCATTATCTATGCGTAGTTTCTTGATAGAAAGAGATGATTGCTTCTCAACAAAAGTCTTGAAGTTCTTAAAAGTAGCAAGGACCTCACTCTTGTACTTAAGAAAGTACACCCAAGAGCGACGTGAGAAGTCATCAATGAAGGTGAGTGCATACTTAGCCCCTGAAAATGAGCGAGTTGGAAATGACATGAGATCGCTATGTACCAACTCAAGAGGTGTTGTAGCACGCCATGCCTTTCCTTTAGGAAAAGGATCTTGATGTTGTTTTCCAAGGACACAACCTAGACAAACTCCATCAGTGCAAGAAACTTTAGGAAGACTAAGCACCAATTTTTGGGTGCTCAACTGCTGCAAATATCTGTAGTTGAGATGTCCAAATCTTTCGTGCCAAAGCTTACTTAAAGCATCGACATGTGCAATGAAAGAGGAACCTAAGGAAGACTCAAAAGAAGCAAACTTATACAATCGAGAACTATGATCTACTTTTCCAGATGCAACAACAATGTCTAGATTTTGTAGTTCTCAAATGATTACATCATTAGGAGAAAACTCTATTGTTTTCCCATTACCAGAATGACAAATCTGATATATAGAGAGAGGATTTGCAGAGATGTTAGGAACAAGAAGAACATCATTAATGCATCCTTTATCTAACTGCACTTTGTCGGATCCAAGAACATCCAGCTATGTAGAGTCTCCAATTGCAATCTGTGAAATGCTACATTCAGATGTAGAAGTCAACAACTCATGAGAATGATTCATGTGGTGTGAAGCACCAAAATCAAGTATCCAGCTATCTGAAGATGCATATAAAGCTTGAGCTAATAAAGCATGTCCTTTACTGGTAGAAGAAGGTTTTGGTACTGAAATCTTATGTTGTTTGATGGCTTCATTCAAAGCTTCAAGTTTTAACCAACACTTAGATTCTACATGCCCAAGTCCGCCACAAAAGCTACAGGTGTCATTTGACTTCTTCTTCTTTTTCTTGGAGGAAGACTCACCAGACTTGGAAGATGGAGGAAAATGTTTTGTTTTCTGCTGAGGCTTGGAGGTAAACTCACCAGCTGGAGCAAAATCTTTCTTCTTCTTATACTGAGTCTTGTGCTTAGTTTTGGTGGTATGAGCCACAAGAGCCTTATTGTTAGAGCCAGAAAGAGCATCTAATTGAGTAAGCTTAGATTGTTCTCTAGTAAGACGCTCACAGAAAATCTCAAAGGAAGGCATTTTAAACTCACTTCCCAGTGCATCCATAGTAGAATAAAATGCAGATGAAAATACCTGATAAGGACCTTTTAGCTTGGATAAAATCAAGAAGGTGCACTCTTCATCTGATTTAGTTTTTCCGCACCCTTTTAGCTAATCCACTAGTAACCTGAATTTGGTGAGATAGTCTTCAACGGATGCATGCTCATCCGGTACCAGTGATGACAACTCCACTTCCAATTGTAGGACTCAAAATTCATTGATTTTTCCAAATAAGGAATCCAACTTGTCCCAACTTGCTTTCGGAGTTTTACTATCAACTTTGTGGAACAACAAACTATCTGTCACATGCAAACCGATGAGGCCCATGGCTTCATCAAGTTTATTTTGATAGGCGAACCTCTCGATTTCCTTGGTGAACACAGGTTGAGCCTTGGCCAACATCTGCTAGAGCCCTTTTGATTGCAACAGTTGTTGCATTTTAAGTTTCCATGTGTGATAGTTATGGGGAGTTAGGAGCTCAACAATCCTTAACTCCACCATTTACAATAAAGAGTACAATAAAACACCAGATCTAGGTGTATTATCTCAAAAGAGAATGGAAACCTAGGCTTTAAACAAAGAGCTCTAAAAATATTTACAGAGTAAAATTTGGATAGAGGCAATGATATTTAAATGTTGCCAGGTTTGGAACAAAAATCAGTAGGCACAAAGAAGGCCAAAACAAGACAGAATATCGCTATCTTTTCTGCTGACAAACAAGGACTGAATAGAGAACTTGATCTGTAATGAAAGGATTTAGACTAGATTTTTAAATGCAAAAAAAAACAATTACAAAGAAAATCGGATTTAGAATAAACCCTCGATGTTGAACTCCAGTGATGATCAATGCTCAGAGGGCCAATCTCATATAGCATTAACACCCCAAATTTTGAGATTTCCTCCCAATTTCGTGAGGCCACTGAGCATAGAAGGCTGTTGGATGAGCTATATGAGCTGGGCGCTTTGTTGCTCCTTCGAATTCCTCTTGGAATTATGGATAGCGCCCACCAAATCGACGGACAAGATGGACCTTTGTTGGATGAATTTGATCTTTGCAGGGCGTGAGATCTTCGAATTCAACACCTAGCGTTGTGGCTAGACAATTGGGCGCATTTCTAGATGAGTTGGGCGAGCTGATGCACCTTCGATTGTCGTCCAACGAAGCAAGGTATTTAGAACGGGCCTACACTTGATCTGGACACGAATTTCTCTGCCACGGAGGGAATCAAGAAAGAATTTGCACCCAACAGTTTGTCAAATTCCCACTCGATGTGTGGAGAGGGATCTTCTTCTTGGAAAAATTAATAGATGCAGAAATATCACCCATGTGCCTTGTGATGGCTCTTCCACGATTCAATATGCAAGTCGAAAAACAATTTCGTGGCCGCAAACCTTGTCCGCTCTTCTTCTGTCTAGATCTAGAAATTGAATCATACAATAGTATGGCCAAGGAGACAAAGGATTTTTTACATATCTATTGTCCCTCGAAGGCCAAGAACAACACTACAAAAATCGCTCTTGGAATAATGACGGATGTGTTACTCTTGGGCGTAGTATCACGGCGACTAGAAATGAATGGGTGATGGTAGTTCCACATAAGAGAAAAAACAATGCCTTACTAACACAAGCACTCAGATCTGAGGTGACTTCACAAAGCCCAAGATCACCTCAATCAATACCACGGCCTACAACCTGTGAATATCTCAAAACAAATATGAGAAGGGGTTCAAAAATGAGAAGGGGTTTTGCAAAAAGCACTCTAATACCATGTAGATATTGAGAAAACAAAATATCACAGGCACAAGGAAACAACTGCAAAAACCAACAACCTTCTACAAAAAGAAACACTGATCTTATTGATCTGCTTGCTGATTACATTGAAGAGCTCCTCTATTTATAATAGGCTGAGAGGAGATAGTATTGATGAAGGTAGATGGAAGGTAGATGGATAACTCTCTCATGAAGTAATGAGACAAGTATATGGATGGGCAATTTACCCACTCTAGTGATAAGTCAAAGAAGCACATGGTGATTATCCATAAACAACCAAAAAAGGATGGCATGGCCTACCTATCCTAAGTAAACTTATACATCAACACATATGTTCATGTGCACATTGAAAACCATGATCTGTATCTATAGATTTCAAGAACTCCATTTCATGATTCATCTACAACAATATGAGAGGACTAACTTGCATCCAGAATGCAATTCTTGCAACTTCTTCAATAGTTCATCCTTTTTGTTTGCAGCAACAACAACTTTGATTTCTCCATAAGACATCACTTGTTGCTGCCAATAAACAAATAAAAAACCTATGTAATTTGGAAGAATTAGTTTGTTTTCCATCTCCAGGTGCTTCTTTCCATGCAATGCCTGATTGTTGAAACTTTCCATCAAATCCATGTTTATTGAAGCTAGTATAGCAAATGTGACCCCTTGCAGAAGGCAAAGTTGTGGTCGTTGAAGGAAAATAAAATTTAAACATTCTTGCAATGTTCTAGATTTAGCAATCTAACGCAGACCCAAATCTCTAGCACTATGAAAAAACTTGATTAGTGTATTGCTCAATTTTGTTGGCACTATTGCCATAAAATACTGTGTCGAATGGGTTCTGGCAACAGAGGGTTTTTTGTTTTGATTTCATTAGTCCTTCCAAACTTTCTACATATTCATTACCAATAAAAGCTTTTTCTGCAGGCCACTTACAAATAGAACTGAGAGTTTCTTTTGTCAAGTTTCTTTTTCATGAACTGCCATCTCCTCATTTTCCTGCTTCTTTCCATGAGTTCCATTGCCATCAAATACTGGAGTTGAGAAAGCCTTTTTTGGAACATGTAGAAATTTAATTATCTTGAGGCCATTACCGGCAGTGGGCAGTTGCAATTTGTTTTTCAAACGCTGCTTATAGTAACTTACAATAGTCCTTTAGCTAAGTTGCCATATTTTGTTGGATGTTTCTCTTCAGTCAAATCACCCAGAACTTGCACCTAGCCTCAACTTCACTAACTCCGGAGGTTTTGAACCCTAACACCCTGGTTGCTTGCCGCTAAACAACACACCATTGGACAAGTTTTTATTTCTTAATCCTTTGGAACATGGTCAACAGAAGAATCTGAGATCTGTTGTCTCTTCAAATATCTTTGTCAGTTTGTTATGTTTTCATGAGTTGAGCTCCATTGACTTGTGATAAGGGCCACACATTATTTCCCTAATCGATTTTTGTTTTCATGTCCTTGTTAGGTGTTGTAATTGCGTTTAAAAATTAGTTAGTGAAACAATTTTTTACAAGTACTCCCGTTCAGAAACGGTAAAACTGTCAATTTTATAGTATTTATATAATTAATATGAAATCAATAAGCAGCATTCATTCTCAAACTTTCGGGTGTTCTTCCTTCTTTTTACCTTCATGGTATTAGAGCGTCAAGTTGGGCAGAGTCTGTTGTTGTGTGTGCCCCCTCCCAAATCTTGAAGAATACCCGCTGAATGTTGTTCACTGTGTGAATACCCTGGTATTCACTGTGCCTGTGTACTAAGGTTGTTGTTTGTAAGGCTGCGTAAGGATGTTATTCATTGTGCATGTGACTCTTCCTGCTTAAGGCTCTTTAATTCTCATCAAACATGTTGAATATTGTTTGATTTTTCAAAGATTTTTCATCGATTTGTTGCCCAGCTATCTTGTTGTTTTTTATCAACCTATTTGGAGTTTGGTTGTTTTCCATTTGAAAAGTGATTTTAAAAAAATATACCCTTGGGGTTTTGGAGTTATATTTAATTGTGGCTAGTATTTTGGAATTAGAAAAATAATGTCTAGTTCTTGGTCAATTCAAGCACCAACTTTAGTTGGTTCCAATTATGATTTTTGGAGTGAGAAGGTGAAAGCCATTTTGCAAGGTCAGGGATGTTGGGATTGTGTTGAAATAGGGTTCACAAAACCTGATGCAAATGTTGTTGCAATTATGACTGTTGTTCAAAGAAAAACATTAGAAGAACTTAAGCAAAAAGAAAGAAAAGCCAAATCATATATTTTAGTTTCATTAGATGATTTTATATTTCCTAAAATTATTGGTGCCAAGATTGCTAAAGAAGCATGGGATATTCTTAAGTTGGATAATAAGAGTAATGACAAAGTGAAAACGGTGAGACTTCAAACCCTTAGAACTCAATTTGAAACCTTCAAGATGAGTGAATCAGAAAGTGTTGATCAATTTATGACTAAAGTTATGGGTATTATGAATCGACTTAGGATTAATGGCGAAAAAGAACTCACAGACCAAAGAGTTGTTGAAAAAGTTCTTAGAAGTTTACCTAAGAAATTTGAAATAGTATTTTTTTCTCTTCTTGAGTCGAAAGATCTAACTAAAGTTTCTATAGAAGAATTGACTGGTTTGTTGTTATCTCATGAAGCAAGGATGACCTTGGATCTTGGTACTTTAGAACATGCATTTCAGACTAAGGTGTCCATGGACAGAGGCAGTGGCAGAGGTTTTCATGGACGTGGTCAAGGACGTGGTAGAGGACGTTCTCAAACAAGAGATAAACTTGAACAAACAAAAGACAAGTCAGAGCAGTCAAGATCGTCTTCACAAGATCATGGCCACAGATGGACAAATAAATCAGAAATTCAATGTCGTTATTGTAAAAAGTTGGGTCACCATATATCTGAATGTCGTAAATTGCAGTATAAAAATAGAGCTAATGTCACAGAAAGTGAAACATCTAATACTTTGTTTCTTTCATGTCAAGTATCTCAGCAAATTCTTGACAAGAATGTTTGGTTACTAGATAGTGGATGTAGCAATCATATGACTGGTCACAATGATTTACTTTCTAATCTTGATGCATCTCTTATTACTACAATTAGTTTGGGTGATGATCATTCGGTCAAAGCTTCAGGAAAAGGTGTTGTGCCAGTTTTAACAAAGCAGGGTGAAGTAAAAAATATTCTTGATGTTTACTATGTACCAAATATCAAACACAATTTGTTGAGTGTAGGGAAATTAATGGCACATGGTTATGATGTCACTTTCCACAACAACACTTGCACAATTCTTAATCAAACTAAAGACTTGTTGCAAAAGTATGTATGAAAAAGAACAGATTGTTTCCATTAGAAATGATAGATTCTAGTAAGTGGGAAGATGTATGCATGTAATATTTCTAATGTGAATGAAACTGAGTTATGGCATTATCGTTATGGTCATTTACTAGTCAAAAGTATGAGTTTGTTACAAAGACAATCTATGGTGAAAGGATTGCCTCCTTCGATTAATCAAATTCCTTCTTGTGAAAGTTGCATAGTAGGAAAACACCAGTGAGATAGTTTTCCATCATCCTCTTATAGAGCCAAAGAGTGCTTAGAGTTAGTTCACACATATTTATGTGGACCTATGCAAAATCAGTCGATTGGTAGAAGTTTTTATTTTCTGAAATTTATTGATGATTTTAACAGGAAATTTTGGGTTTATTTTCTCAAACACAAATCTAAGACTTTCACTCGATTCAAATAATTCAACGCTGAAGTAGAGAAACAAAGTGGCAAATTTGTCAAAGTTTTGAGATCTGATGGAGGAGGTGAATATGACTCAAGAGAGTTTGTTGATTTTTGTAAACATCATGGTATTAAAAAGCAA
>JZKD02S1792613.1:441768-472402 GCA_000966675.3 Picea glauca | reverse complement strand
CAGGAAAGTTGAAGGGAGTGAGCAGATGCCAAGACCGCCACCTATGGAGTGTTGGGGCTGTAAAGGGAATCATAGGTACAGAGACTGCCCCCACAGAAAAGATAAAGCGAGAACTATCCATATTGTTCAGCAAGATGAAGCAGTGGAGGATATGCGCAGTAGAATGCTGAGGATCTACACAGCCCAGGTCAACAAGCAAGCATAATTTCAATCACACATGATTGAAGTGGAAGGTACGATCAACAACCGACCACTTGTTATTTTAATTGATTCAGGGGCTAGCCATAGTTATGTAGATCCTAGAATGGTGGACATTTTGCATCTAACGAGAAGCAAACATGAAAAGCCTTGGCTAGTGAAGTTGTCCACAAGAACCAAAAGGAAGGTCACTGAATTGGTTAAGTCCTGTTTAGTAGACATGAAAGGAATGAGCACTAAGGTTGAATTGAACATTTTGCCTTTAGGCTCATATGATTGCTTAATTGAGATGGACTAGTTGGAACAGCACCATGCCCTTCTGGATTGCCGTAAAAAGAGGTTTACATGCCTGAACGAAGAGGGAAATCAGGTAACAGTCCAAGGAATTCCCAGAGCCGTGGCTGTTAGGGAAATCTCAGCCATGCAGCTGAAGAAATGTTACCGAAAAGGTTGTCAATTATTTGCAGCTCGAAGAGCTACTAAAGAAGGGATACATTCACCCCAACGTGTCACCGTGGGGTGCCCCAGTCCTATTCGTGAAGAAGAAAGATGGGACGTTGAGGCTGTGCATTGATTTTCGACAGTTGAATAAGGTAACTGTCAAAAACAAGTATCCTCTGCCAAGGATTGATGACCTTTTTGATCAGTTGAAGATGTGAAAATATTCTCAAAAGTAGACCTTAGATATGGATATCACCAAGTGAGAATAAATGATGAGGACATTAACAAGACCGCCTTTAGAACAAGGTACGGTCATTATGAATTCACAGTGGTGTCGATTGGACTGACAAATGCACCTGCTGTTTTCATGTGCTTAATGAATGGAGTGTTCAAAGATTATTTGGACAAGTTTGTCATAGTCTTCCTGGACAATATCTTGGTGTATTCCAAGACAGAGGAAGAACATGAGCAACACCTGAGAATGGTGCTGCAGGTGTTGAGAGAACACCAGCTGTATGCAAAACTGAGCAAGTGCTCATTTTATCAAAGGTAGATCCATTACTTGGGACATATTATTTCAGAAGAGGGGATTGTTGTGGATCTTGAAAAGGTTGAGGCCATTCGAGAATGGTCAGTGCCAAGGAATGTGGCAGAAGTTAGATCTTTTATGGGTCTGGCAGGCTACTACAGAAGGTTTATAGCTGGATTATCAAAGATAGCTCACCCTATCACTTCCTTGCAAAGGAAGGAGAAGAAGTTTCAGTGGACTGAAGAATGTGAGAGCAGTTTCTAGCGATTGAAGCAACTGCTAACCAGTGCTCCAATCCTGAAGATTGCAGATCCAAATAAGGATTACGTAGTGTGCACCAATGCGTGTAAGGAGGGGCTAGGAGGAGTTCTCAGCCAAGAGGGATTTGTAATTTGTTATGAGTCCCAAAAGCTAAAAGAGCATGAAAGGAATTATGCCACTCACGATTTAGAGCTAGCAGCAATTGTCCATGCCTTGAGGAAATGGAGACATTACCTCATGGGCAAAAGATTCGAGTTGAGAACAGACCATAATGGTCTGAAGTATTTATTTGATCAATTGACTTTAAATGCCAGGCAAATCAGATGGTTGGAGTTTCTGTGCGAATATGACTTTGACATCAAGCATATCAAAGGGAAAGAAAATAAGGTGGTTGATGCACTCAACAGAAAAGTGCATGAATTACATGCTACAGGCATTAGCATGTACAGGACTAAGATGAAAGACAGGATTTTAGAAGCTACAAATACTGAGTTGCAGTACAGAGGTCTTGTAGCAAAGCTACAACAGCGTGAGAGACCACATACCAAGGAAAGTTACACCTTGGGAACTGATGGCTTACTTCTGCATAAAAACAGAGTGTATGTACCCAATGTCCGAGAATTGAAGCTGGAAATTCTAAAAGAAATGCATAATGTGGCTTATGCTGGACATCCTGGATATCAAAAGACTGTGGCAGCAGTCAAAAGCCATTATTTTTGGCTGGGTATGAAGAAGGAAATTGTTGAATACATCGCCAGATGTATGGAGTGCTAGAAGGTTAAGGCTGAGCATAGGCACCCAGCAGGGTTGCTGCAGCCTTTACCCATTCCTGAATGGAAATGGGACGTGGTAACAATGGATTTTATCACATGATTGCCCAGAACAAGCAAGTAGCATGATTCAATCATGGTGGTGGTGGAAAAGCTTACTAAAGCCTCCTGGATATCAAAAGACTGTGGCAGTAGTCAAAAGCCATTATTTTTGGCCGGGTATGAAGAAGGAAATTGTTGAATACATCGCCAAATGTATGGAGTGCTAGAAGGTTAAGGCTGAGCATAGGCACCCAACAGGGTTGTTGCACCCTTTACCCATTCCTGAATGGAAATGGGACATGGTAACAATGGATTTTATCACATGATTGCCCAGAACAAGCAAGTAGCATGATTCAATCATGGTGGTGGTGGACAAGCTTACTAAAGCCGCCCATTTCATTCCACTGAAAATCACTCATAGGGCAGCAGATGTTGTTGATATCTTTTTAAAAGAAGTTGCACGCTTGCACGGAATTCCTAAGACAATTGTGTCTGATAGGGACCCGAAATTCACTTCAAATTTCTGGAAATGACTGTTCAAAGGATTCGGAACGAATCTGAACTTTAGTACAGTGTATCATCCTGAGTCTGATGGTCAGACAGAGAGGGTGAACAGGGTAATAGAAGACATACTGAGAATGTATGTGATGGATAAACCATCAAGGTGGGAAGACTACTTGCATTTGGTAGAATTCGCCTATAATAATGGGTATCATGCATCGTTGAAGATGAGCCCATTCGAAGCACTTTATGGAAGAAAGTGCAACACTCCAGTGAGATGGGATAATCCAGTTGACAGAGAAGTAGTTGGGCCTGAACTGCTCAAAGAGATGGAAGATCAAATGATAAAAATTAAACAGAATCTGAAAGCTGCCCAGGATAGGTAGAAAACGTTACGCTGACAGTAACATAACCCATAGATAATTCAAAGTGGGTGACCATGTTTTCCTGAAAGTGAGGACTAACAGGAGTTCCCTGAAGCTGGGAAATTGCACCAAGTTGGCAACAAGATTTTTTGGGCCGTTTGAGATCCTGGAAAGGATTGGGCTAGTTGCATACATGCTTGCACTACCTGCATCTATGACTGTACATAATGTGTTTCATGTTTCACTGCTTAAGAAATATATATCTAATGCTAATCATGTTATCGATTGGAATGTGATTCAGGTGGAACCAGAAGGTGTCCTGCAAGTGCATCCTGTGCGCATATTGGACAGGAAAAGCAAACAACTCCAGAATCGAGCTATAGAGCTTGTAAAGGTCTAGTGGACCTGGTACGGTCCTAAGGACGCGACATGGGAGCATGCAGATGTTATGCGGGCAGTGTACCCGCATCTTTTTGAAATTTTTTGAAAAGCTTGCAGATGTTGTGTAAAGTTGCACTGAGGACAGTGCAAAAATAAGGGGAGGGGGATTGTAGTGTCCCCAAGGCCGAGCCCAGTTGTAAATCTGATGTATGAAGTGAATTGTAAATATGTGTTATAGGCTGGTGAGCCAAGTTTGTATAAGCTGATGGCTTATGTGTTTGTTAGGCCAGGGAGCCTAAGTGCTGAAGGCCAAGAGCCTGTTGTTGTATATGTAATCATGCAGAACAATTAATAAAATATAAACACCGCCATGTGCAGACCGACCATGATGAATGGGTGAAGGGGGACTAAGCATCCATAGAGTGGGCAAGGAATTAGGGGCTGGAAGGTGGGAAAAAGGGGCTAAGTGTTTAAGCCTAGGGGGCTTAAGCCTGGGAATAATATTTTATTATTATTCCAAAAGAACATGTGCATTATATGTTTTATCCTAAGTCCTTTTGGAAGGACATGTGATTTTCCAAATGGTGGAAGGAACGCGTGCTGGTGGAACGCATGCAGTTCCATGGGTGACAAGTGTCAACCCTGATGCATGCGAATAAAACGGCCAGGGTGGACCGTGAGGGGGTTCCTTCTCCCATTCGATCGAACTTCCTGAGTGTGTACGGGCTCTGAGCAGTAAGACTGACCCGAGTTCTGCAGAGAACCTTCGTGCGACCATGTGATCCGAAAAGTCTGTGTTTGGCTCTGAGAAAACCCGTGTGTACATTCCCTGAACCAGAAGCTTGTGTTGATTTCAGGAAAAAGTCTGTGTTTGTTCTGGAAAGCCAGTACACCCCTTCTTTGTTCTAAACTGTGGAGTCTGAATCGACCCCTGAGTGGACAGCTCGTCACGCATCCCTGAGAATCCGGAGTGTGAGTCTATCCCGTGTTGCCATATTGAGAAAACATAAGTGTCCCATCCTTGCTAAGCCTGGTTATGCTGTTGCACCTGCCTGGAGCTGCCCTGGGGTGTTTGTGTCTGGATTCCCGTTGATTGTGGTAGACGTGTAGTGTTTGATCCTGTGTGGCTTGTTGGCCAGATTGTACAACACTCTCTCCAGGTGAGAGAGGTGGTTGAAGTTGGAAGAACAGGTTGTTGGGCCTGTGAGCGACTCCCTCCAGGTGAGGGAGTGCGCAGAGGAAGGAGAGAACTCTTGGAAGGAACCTTATAGCTACCATAGAGCCTGGAGACTTCTGGTCTGGCCTGTTGCTATAACCCAAGGCAAGGGAGGTTAGCAGCCGAAGGACTATCCAGGTGACAGAGAAGGTATATACTCCTAGGGTGGAACAGGCATGTGGGGAATGAGGGTTTGTGGGAAGTGAGTGTGAGAGGTTCCTGGGAGAGAATCCCATCCTTGTGGATGTGTGTTGTTTTCCCTGTAACCTCAGCCTAGCCTAGAATTCCTTATCTTGGGGTGGAGCTTAGTCCCAGCTTGGGGGTGACCCACTGTTGAGCTGATGAGCAGTGCGGTCTAAGGCTGGGAGGTTCGTGGAAGGCCTGCACTTGGTTGGTGGAACTGCCAATGTTTCAAAGATAAGTACTTGATTATGCTTTAATCCTGTTTTGCATGATTGTGTTGCTTATGTCATCATGAATTCTATTGTGTATATGAATTAATATTAAATAGTATTGATTGTTGATTATGGCAGTAATTCATATGAATACTATGTGTTGAATGTGTTTAGCTTCTTTTAAATGCATGTGATTAATTATTAGTGAGAATGTTGTTATTCTGGGTAGTAACACCTACACAGTAGTGAGTGAAAGGGGTGTTACACTAAGGATTCTCATTGGAAAGTTGGTAAGAGGATCTTAAGATACATTGCAGGTACAACCATTTATGGTTTGTGGTACACAGCTTCAACATATAGTATGCTTACAAGTTATACCGACAATGATTAGTTTGGAAAGAATTTGATTTCATGGGCATCTAAGAAGCAACCCATAGTTTCTATCTCTTCTACAAAAGTGAAATATGTAGCGGCAACAACAATAGCATGCCATGCAGTTTGGCTTAAAAGGCTTTTGATGGATTTTGGATATACGACAAAAGAACCTATTTCATTTTTTTGTGACAATAACTCTGTCATTTCTTTGTCGAAGAATAATGTGTTTCATCATAAAATAAAACATATTGATACTTGATTTCACTTCATTCATGAACTCGTAAAAAATGGTGACATTTCCTCAAATTTTGTGGTTCTAAAGATCAGCTAGCTGATATTTTCACTAAACCTTTGGGGAGAGATGTTTTTCAATTTCAATGTCAAATTTTAGGCATTATTAATAATGTAATCCTCAAGATTAAGAGGGAGTGTTAGGAGTTGTAATTGTGTTAAGCAAATTAGTTAGTGAAACAGTTTTTTACAATTACTATCGTTTAGAAATGGTAAAGTTGTCAATTTTATAGTATTTATATAATTAATATGAAATCAATAAGCAACATTCATTCTCAAACTTTTGGGTGTTCTTCCTTCTTTATCTTCTTTATTACTTTCAGTCCTAACGTACCAGGCTACTAGTTTCCTCTTCATTCATTGCTCTTGTATTTGAATGTGTATTTAATTTGACAGAACCATATTTTTTGACAATAGAGTCCTAAGTCTTGGTTGGAGTAAAGCGAGCACATATTTCTTGAAATTTTCCTGCACTACACTGTTTGACAAACACATCCCTCACTATTGAATAAGGAAAAATTATTTCTGGTCCTATCCTTTTCTGCTCCCCTGGTTTTCAGTCTTTTGATGAGAAAAATTGCATACATCATGCTCTAAGGAAGTTTTGGTTGGTCCACAGGTATGTTTTTCCATCATTAATTTCTGTATCAGTTCTTAATTTCCCTTCTATTGTGGTAATTTGCTGACATAAGCTTAGACATAGATCCCTTTAATTCTACATTGACAGGATCCTTTGGCTCTATGCCCCTTTCTCCATCTTGGAACCTCCTTTTCTATTTTTTTCTTCAGTTGTTCCACCTAGAACTTAATAAAATAAGAGTCATCCATTGATATTACTTTGGTATCTTTGGCAATATAATAAAAAAAGGACTGAAAACCCATATTGTCATCAGATTCTTCTTCTGGCTCGGGTTTCCTTCCTCTTCTTTTGGAGCATCTACAACAGGAAATATTTTTGTAGAACTAGCAACTGGGGCAAAAACAACTGCAAACTTGCAAGGATCCTTAACTTTCTCAACTTGTGGGAAAGAATAATACCCTTAACTTTCTCAGCTTGTGTGAAAGAATACTAAGTTGCAATAGAAATAGTTAGAACATTCTTATAACCATTTATGATAGCATGTGGAGCAGCTGCTAATGTGTGGTCATTGATTGCCAGAGAAAGAGTTGTCACAGAAGAAATACCAGCAACAAGATTCTCTATTAATCATCCTCTATAGGAACAAGATCTTTGGGATCAAATATCAATCCAGCATTACCTCCATTTAGCGACGAATACAAGGGCCTCTGCCTCCACTAGAAAATTATCTTGAGTTTTGTCTCAATCAACGTTTTGAATGCTTTTGTACACCAGATTTCTCATTGAGTTTGTGTGCATTTGTAGAGGTTTTAGCAGAATTATAGAATATTGCACTGCTCTATTACAGTGCATTCACTAACCTCAATGGAAGAAATACAATAGCATTCTCAATCAAGATTGGCTTCAGGTATGGTCTACCGACGAGAAATATACAGCCTGTTACCTACTGCAGGTGGTATATACATCGTCGGGTCACCTTGGTATATATGTCGAGATATATTCGACTGTGTATATACCGCTTGCCACAACATTCAATGCTGAGCAGCAGATAATATATTGCTTGCCATGGTCTACCACATGGCCCTCTAGTACAACTAAAACTATTGATACAATCAATCCTTGGCTCTACTAAATAGACTGTGCAAGTGGAGTCTATGGTGTGACTAAGATAGCTGGCACAAATAATTCCATTTAATTGATGTTGATAGTTTCACTGCCTTTTGATTTGTCAATATCATATAGTTTTCAGTATTAAAAGATAACTTGTTCCTGATGATGGGTGGAGTGTCCACTTAAAATTTTGATGTTTTAAAATTTTTATACACATTGTTTAAACACAATTTATCTCCAAAGAACTCAAGCAAAATTATATAGTTTTCAGTATTAAAAGATAACTTGTTCCTGATGATGGGTGGAGTGTCCACTTAAAATGTTGACTTTTCAAAAATTTTATACACATTGTTTATACACAGTTTATCTCCAAAGAACTCAAGCAACATTATGACTAGATGTGAAAACCTACACACTCATATACTAAAAAACTGCTAATAGACATGAGCAATTCACACACCTGAGTATGCCCAAAATGAAGCCTCATCCAACTCTGGGACAGTCAGAGTCACATTGAACAATCTTATGACAGTAAAAATGTCACATTTCTAATACATAAAAAACAACCTCAATCAAATGACAAGATATAAATCAAAATAACACCAAAATAACATATAGTGGACATAATAACAACTTGAGTCAGAAGTGAAGCTATCCACAACAGAGGAGGTCACGAGTTTGAATCTCTTGTTCCCCTTGATAATAGGCCTGAAAGTAATCATGACCAGCCGAAAAAAATAATAATATATCCCACCTAATTATAAAATACCCAAAAAAACCAACTTCACTACTGGAGCTCGCATCTGATTCAGGTCTCCATTGCCAGAAACCATTAATACGTACCTATTGCTTGGGGATAGTGCTCCGTGCATTTTTTATATTCAATAATTTGAATTAAGAGATATAAGATTTTCAGTTGGGAAGCAGGGGCGTCCATATATTGCAGCGGTAGTGGGAGGCGACAACCAAAGGAGCCCATTTGGGTGGGATGAAAATTTTGACTTAAGAGATACATATTCTCTAACTGAAAGTTGAAACCAAAGAAAGAAATTTCAATTTTTTTAAAGAACAAAATGTGTCGTTTAGGGGAGTGGAGAAAGGTGGGAGAGATTTGTCCTCTCAAGGAACAATGATTTAATTAGTATGTAAACATTCATTTTGGAGAAAGGTTGGAGAGATTTTTCATCTCAAGGAACAATGATTTAATTAGTATGTAAACATTCATTTTCACTTCAATTTAAAACTACAAATACAATCTAAATGAAATGTTGAAATTTTTAATGTTTACTCACACTCTAAATCAATAATTATTATTAAATTTGGAAAACCATGAATCCACAATTATCCTATCTAAAATCTTGGGAGTTCTTTTTCTATGAACATAAAAGTTAGTTGTTACTCTAAGCAGTGAGATTTGCTTATTCTGCAATAAAATGTTAATTAGTTTTCAATTTAAAAAAAAAAATGTTTCTTCAACTTATCACCTTTTAATTTATTCATTTCACCACTAATTTACAAATTATGATTTTCTTGTGAAGAGGATGGTCTTTTAATTAGCTTCATTATTTTTCCAAGGCTGATGCGTAAGATTATAATTGCATATTAAATTTCCACGCCAATATCTCTACCTTGCTATTCTAGTAGTTAATACATGGGCACTTAAGGTTAGAAGTAAAGTTGTTATATAGAGTTTATGGTATCAAACCTTATATCTTATATTAGTATAGTTGGAAACAAAAACTTACAAATATATTATGTGTTTTGTTTGGTATTATTAAAAAAAATATGTTTTATTTAAGAGATGGCTCGTGAATATAAAATTACAAATCTAGACATTAATTTTAGATAACTCAACCCGTTAAGGTGTGGGTTTAGTTTGCTAGACAACCGAAAACTATTATCCAAAGCCTAATTAATGTATAATCAAACTAATAAACCAAAACCAAAGTAATGAGTATCTTTCAAAATTTATTTTTAAAATCTATCATAATCTTAAAAACTCAATGACAAGCCTTCTCAAAAATAAAATTCACATCCAAAACAAGAATAAGAATAGGCTTTAAAAATAAACTACTTCCATTAAAAAGGCTAATCATCATTTTTTCTATAATAAAAAATCTTTGAGATGTGTCATAACTTCACCTTCTCAATAAGAATTTGGGTTTTCCAATGCACAAAGATGATGAACAAAACATGAAAATAGCCACCATAAAACCAAATTTAAACTTATGTAATCATTTTTAAAATAAAAGCATAAAATTTTAACTTTGGATTTATCATGCTTCAACCATGATCAAATCTCTAAAGGTGCAAACTATTCCTCATGCCATTTATGTGTTTGTCATTTATATGTCTATGCATGTTTTTATGTGCAATAGATAGAAAAAGTGATAATTGACTATACACAAGGCACATAAAAAATAGTGATAATTGATTATATACATAAAAATAATGATTTAAAATTTAACAATAAAAATAATATATTGATGTAATATTTCTTATTATACATTTTCATATTTTTAATTATTATACAATAAAAATAATTATTATTTTAATTTTTTAAATATTTATATATATTCTTATTTCAATTATATATATTACATTACATGTAGATTGTGGATTATAGATGCATTTCTTAATGCAATTAGTAACATAAATATATAAAGAATAAAAGCCTAAAATTATAATATTATAGAATAAAATCATTATGAAAAAATATAATAATATAAAATCAAATATATAAAGAATAAAAACCTAAAATTATAATATTATAATATTATAGAATAAAATCATTATGCAAAAAATATAATAATATAAAATAAAACCATTGTGGAAAATAATAAATATCATAAGCACAAACTTAATGTTATCATTATTAAATTATAAATTAAATTACAAAAACTAAAAAGACAACATCAAACTTAATGTTATCACTATTAAATTATAAAAACTAAAGAGACAACATCATTGCATTGAAGTAACGTTTATTTATTCAACAACATATTACTGTAAAAAAACCAAAACATAATTACTAAGGCATCGAGATGTCCAACTCCCATGTATATTGAGATTCAAGTATGATATCATTGCATTGAAGTAACAATTATTTATCTATAGAGTAATATTGTAAAAAATATATAATTGCCAAGGTATTGGGATGTCCTACTATGTCAATTATGTTAATTGATTGAGATTCTAATTTGGTAAAATTGAAAGAATAAATCATGAAAAATAGAATAGTTTATGAAAAATGAAAAAAAATAAGTTGTTTGTTATTTCAATTTTTTTACATTCCAAAATTGATATTAGAATTTTGAACCAATTTTTTTTATAAATTTATATAAATTTGTAATATAATATGATTCTTATGAAAACTTATATGTATGTTAAAGGAGTTTGTGTAACAAAGGTTAGATATGGTGCTTGGACACTATACCAAGTAAAGGCTAGTTAAGAGAATCTAGTCTATGTTTGCATAAGAAGAATTTGTAAAAATTATGATTAATTATGTTGTAAGAATTTTGAAAACATCTAACTTTTAAAATTATGATTAATTATGTACTAAGAATTTTGAAAACAATTAATTAATATATAGAATAATCGTTCATATTAAAAAAGAGTGGTTTCATTTAATATTAAAAAGGAAAAGTTGTTTCATGTAGTCAAGATTACCTACAATGCCACACTGTTGGGTCAATCATGAAACTTCATTCGATTGTTTGATACAAGTCACCAAACACCAAATTAGATCAAATTTCAAACCCATTATAAATTTAAACAAAAAAAAACATTTATAAATAAAATTTGCATAATGTTGAATGTCCAAAAAAAAGACGGTCATGGATGACTAAAGCAAAATCCCTAGCTAAAAGCCTTACCACTCATCATAGCGGCACAAAACGCCCAACATGAAAGCGTCAGAGAGAAGATATAACAAGGTGTATGACAACAAAGATGATAACTAAGGGAGGTAAGGATTAAATGCATGTCCCATCACCTGAATGGCCTTCCTCTGCGAATATCATAGAGATCGATCTCCCAGTATGCAACCATCCATTAAGACATTGTGTTGATCCTATAATGTGTGAATGATGACCATAACTCTGGTCGAATCTTGCCGAAGATGTGAATTGATAGAAGTCATGTGTGCTTGGGAATCATCATCTGCCTCATCTACATCCCTATCATATTATGCATTAGCTGGTGGCACTTCAAATTAACACCATGCAAAGGTCCACTTACCAATCATTGGACCTCTACATGGTAGATATTGCTTTCCAAACCCCATTTCATTTGACATAAATATACGATGGTTAGGGAGGATAGAACACCATGAGTTGCGCCTCCTTGAGGAAAAGAGGAGGTGAGAGAATTGCAGTGCAACTTCGGTTGAATTGGCATGCTGAAATGTGTTATCAAATACTAGATGATATTATTTTCCTCCTTTTTCTTTTATGCGTTGACCTAGAATACTTATAAACCCTATCCTTTATTTTATGCATTTTTAGTTGAACCTCCATTTGTTTATCTTTGTGACCATAACCATTGTGCATTGCCTACTTCATTGGTGCGTTGGAAAATTCATCTTCTTTTCTTTTCATGACTAAGCCAATTAATGGCAATCATTTTCATCTTATTAGTCCCTGCCATGGGACTATAGCAATGGGTTTGCTTTTGACGTGACATTGATTTGACATTAATTTTCCTTTTACCATAAATTTGTGTATGGAATGTAATGTTTAACATAGGAAAACAAATATATATTTTTGGATATAATAAAAATATTTTTGTTTCTCATTTCTAATTGGTTGATAGAATTGAAGTGTTATTGTTCCCTTCACGTCTTTCAATATGTAAAATTAATTACATAATCAATGAATTTCATCAATCACCACATCTAAATATAAATTTTTTTATTATGTATTTATTATTATACATTATTATATTTATATTATATTTATTATTATATTTATAATATATTTATTATATTTATATTATATTTATGAATATTATAGTTCAATTCATCTTACAGTTCATTATACATTTTGAATAACAAACAACCCTCAATTATTATCTTTTGACAAAAAATATTCATTACTTGTGCATTTAGTTATATTAAGTTTCATTGTTCAACATGTATTTCCCAACTAACTCGGCAAGGACTGTGTTGCCATGCAACCCTTGTTGTATATAGAATTAGATTTGCATTGACTAGGAATTAGTTTCCATTGACTTATTTTAATATTGGTAATTTCACCAAAGTTTTAACAAAACATGATATTTAGATTATTTAAAAAAAAAAATGATTTTTTATTGGACATGCATATTGATGTCTTATTTCCGTGAAGACGATATTTTCATTGAAAATGCAACTCTCATGTACTTATCTTTTAGATCAATGCAAATCTTCTCAACCTCTGGTAAAGGCGACAAACCAAGGTAGCAGTGCTCGAAGCATCTCTGGCAAAGGCGACAGACTGAGGTTACAGCACTCAAAGCATATGCAACATGCAAGTAGAGGTGGTAGACCCTAGCAAAGGTAGCAAACCATGGCAAAGGTAGCAACCCTTGAGGTATCTGCAACATGCAAGTACCAAGATATCCAAAGTGTCATGGTACAGAGAATTGGGCTGCCTGGGAATTCATTTTACAACAAATTCACTTCAATGTCGAGTTTAATCCATAACCACAACACACATTGTAGTTGAAGGTACGAAGGAGTAGAAGTTTTATGCATACATACATATGATAATTTTTTATTTTTTTCTTGGTTATTTTGGTATTTGATTAGCTTCTTCCTGGTTCCATTTTAGAATGTCTATATTTGTTGATCCTTCCTGAAAATTTTTCTTAATTGTATTGATGATTCATATTTTGGTCCTGCCCTGGCTATGACTGCCCATCAACTGCAGTTTGTGCAGTGGGTTCTTGCTTTCTCTTTGTGTAAAGCAGTGGGAATTCTATAATTTTTTGTTTTGGGCAGAAAAGAAACACAATTATGAGATACTTAGCATTATTGAAGAGGAGCTTGATTGGAGCCATGAATGCACTGGTGGCAATGAGTCACAATTTCAAATAGGAAGCTAGATTGTTGGGTTTAGATTCCAAGTTTGAGAGGAGTTTATTGATTCCATTTAGTGAAGTTAAAGTAATCTATGGGTGATGAGAATGATTTTTCCTTGTTGGGTTAGAATGCAGGTCCAAGAGAACTTTTTTATTCCATCCTTTTTTGGTTTACTTCCATGAATATGATATTTTTCATCTTCCTATTTGGGTTAGGTGTATGTGATGGTTTATCGATTTGGATCATTTAATTTCTCTACAGAGACTTTGAAAGGGATGACCCTGGGTTTACAAGGTACCCACTCCACACCATGCGCGACATTCAGTGCCCCCTTCGTTGATTTTTAGAAGTTGGACCAATAGGAAGGACGTCAACCATCCATAGACAACTAACAGAAGAGGATCAGTTGTTCGCAACAAGCAAGGTGATAAAGAGAATTAATTATATGCTAGTTTGTTGATCTATGTCAGTGTCAGTCAGTCACTTAATTGTAATAAAGCATTTTCCAGTCCAAGTAAGAAAGGCGATGTCTAAAATAATTGATAGTCAGATTGTGTCAGTAATTGTTGCGGGAAATTTCTCTTGCCAATCTGAATGCGCATAGAATCGAAGAAAAAATAAAAGCGGCAATTACCATTGTAATGAGTCTCCTTGAATTATTAAAGGGGACATCTTTCTCTAATTCATTTGATGAAATTTTTTCGAATCTCGTCTCTCTTTATCTATGCGTACTCTTTTTTGTGTGTGTGATTGTTTGAGAGCACTGTGCACCAAAGGAACTGGTGCGCATCTATATTTTTTTAGCGTTTAGAGTGTTGCGTGGGAGTTTTGTGAAGGTCATGTGCATTGGTTAAGCCAATGCACCCTCCTCCTTTTCTATTCGTTTAATTCGTTGTTTGGGGTGTCTTGGAGAATACTGTGAATTGGGGAAGGATTGCACATCTCTCCCTCCTGGTAGAAGCACTGGAAATTGAGTGTGTTTTGCATTAAGAATTGGTGCGCCCTCCATAGTGCAACTTGGGGAAGAATAGTGCATCTCTTCCTCCTTATAGAAACGGTGGAAAATGAGTGTGTTTTCTTTAAGAATTGTTGCACCCTCCATTAAAGGTGATTCGCCTCAACTGAGTGTGCCCTTCATTAAGATCAATTGGTATTAGAGCATGTCCCTTCCTTGGGGAATTTTTGCACACAAAGAATAAGGAGAAGACCAAGTTTCATCCACCCAAAAAAAAAATTGGGATCTTCAGTTATTTCCTCATGCTCTTGATCAAAGTATCATAATCACCCTTCTCATGGTTCTTCTGTGCCATTTGCATTGGTGCATCAGTATGCCCTTCTCAGGGTTCATCTCACACCCTCCTCAGGGTCTCTTCTGTGTTTGCAAACCATGCCACCGCGAAGAGAAGTCTCCAGTGAGGAGTCCAACACAGCCACATCAACTCCAATTGAAGATTTGGTGTTGTCTCTCCATGAACTAATTCGACTCCAACAACTCCGGACTCCAACAACCATGCAGTTGGACACCCTTTTTCAGTTACCTAAGTTGGTCGACCAAATGAATGGCGACATGATCGATTCTTGGATTCGTAGCCTCTCCACATACTTCAAGACTTCACCCGAGATGGAAGAATCCACCAAATTGTAGATCGCTAGCCTCCAACTTGAAGGAATAGCACAAACTTGGTGGGATACATAATTGGAAAGGTATGAATTGATCATGGAGCTTGGTACACCGCCTTCTCCGACAAATGATAGTATTGATTCTTGGGATGCATTCTATCACGCATTGCGGGAATGCTTCTACCCTCAAGGCTATCTTCATAATCTTCTTGCCAACTGGTTGCAACTTCGCCAACTTGTGACTCAATCAATTCAAGGATACATCGAAGTCTTTTGCAAGTTGCGCATCCATCTCCATCTTAGCGAGCCAGACGATGTATTAATAATTAATTTTAATTCTGGTCTCTTGTTACCTCTCCGGCGGGAGGTAGATATTTTTTACAGTTCCTCTCTGGACAAGGCATTCTTACGGGCCTTGGTCGTAGAACGTAAGGTATCCCTTCAAGCCCGATATCCACCAAATCGAACCCAATATGCCAACCCACATCCTTCTCAACCTCAACCTTACCCTTCTTTCTCGTCGGTGCCCACAATGACGGTTTGGTGTAATTTTCACAAGACCAACTCACACAACTCTGTCCACTATCGAACCATAAAAAATAACCGCCACCACCAAACCTTGGTTGCAGAGGTCACACCCGTTGATTTTCCCGAACAACCGTAAGTCACCTCTCTCACCAACCCCACCGAATTCGACCCATCCCTCATTCTCATGACTATGCCCGAACCAGGTCATACTAACGTTCCCCTCTTTACTCATAACTGCCAAGTTAAACGTAAACTCGCAGCTCTCATTCTAGACAATGTAAACCAAAAGAATCTAGTCTCCCAAGACCTAGTCCAACATCTGCAAATTCAAACAACCCCCCACCCGGATCCCTATCAACTTGGCTGGGTACAAAAGGGAGGGCCCTACATCACTATCACCCCATGTTGTGCAATAACTTTTTCCATTGGCCCCTTCCGCGACACCGTGTTATGCGATGTATCACCTTTAGACTATGTTGACCTCTTGCTGGGTCTCCCATACCAACAAGATTGACAAGTTGTGTACCATGCCAAATCCCATCAGTACAATCTTCAACATGAAGGACGCACCTATGTGCTTACTTCAACGCCACATACTCCCCCCCACCCACCGCATCCTGGAAAAGAAGAAACTAACCATGTCATTCACCATAGAGACGTTTATCTATGTTTGGCCTGCCATGTTCAACCCAAGAACCTCATAAATATGACACCTCCCACCGTACTCCCTCTCCTCCCAAAATTTTCCAATGTCTCTCAGTGTCCCACCCTCTTGAGCCCTTTCTCAATCCATCGATATCATTCATGATGCATCATTACCCAATGCCCCATCATCTCGACCGATTACCCAAGACATTATCGAATGTCCTCTAATTACCGATTACCACGCCCTCACCCAAGCCACAATTAAATATCACTATCCCTTACCCTAGATTGCCTCTCAGTTTTCTATTGGAGTGATGTGTAGACAGGGAGGTCACCCGGTGACTTACCACTCCGAGACCATGTCCCCAGCCAAATTCAATTACCGCCACTACACCAAATAATTCTACCTCCTGATGCAGGCTTTGCAGAAGTGGCACCTTTACAACAGGGCCACACACTGTTCAACTGGCTTCTCACCTTTCAAGGTCTATCTTGGCTTTCAGTCTCTAGCTCCCAAAGTGATGCCTCTCATTTTGGCTCCATCGAGAGTAGCACAACAATACTGAGAACAATTGGCTGACCATATCAATGTTCATAAGTTATCACAACAACACACTCCAATTGCAATTTCCTTGCAAGTAATACCAGATCATTCCAAGCAACATCTTGCTTCATACCTCATTGATAAACAATGCCAAACTGTAGCACAGGCCAAGTGGATGATAGTTGAGACAATACAACGAAAAGTCCCCTCAATTGGTGGCGGAAGCAAGGACGCTTATGGATCTAAACAGGAGGAATTGGACCAACAGGAAGGACACCAACCATTCTTAGACAACTAACAGAAGAGGATCAGTAGTCCGCGGGAAGCAAGGCGATAAAGAGAATTAATTCTATGTTAGTTTGTTGATCTATGTCAGTGTCAGCCAGTCACTTAATTGCAATAAATCATTCGACAGTCTAAGTAAGAAAGGCAATGTCTAAAATAATTGATAGTCAGATTGTGTCAGTAATTAATGCGGGAAATTTATCTTGCCATCCTGAATGTGCAAAGAATCGTAGAAAAATAAAAGCGGCAATTATCGTTGTAATGAGTCTCCCTGAATTATTAAAGGGGACATCGTTCTCTAATTCATTTGATGAAACTTTTCCGAATCACATCTCTCTTTGTCTTTGCATACTCTTTTTTGTGTGTGTGATTTTTTGAGAGCACTATGCACCAAAGGAACTAGTGCACATCTATATTATGTTAGCATTTAGAGTGTTGCGAGGGAGTTTTGTGAAGGCCATGCGCATTGGTTAATCCAATGCCCCCTCCTCCTTTTCTCTTCGTTGAATTCGTTGTTTGGGGCATCTTGGAGAATACTGCGAATTGGGGAAGGATTGCAGAGCTCTCCCTCCTGGTAAGCGCTGGCAATTGAATGTGTTTTTCCTTAAGAATTGGTGTGCCCTCCATAGTGTGACTTGGGGAAGAATAACACATCTCTCCCTCCTTGTAGAAACACTGGAAATTGAGTTTGTTTTCCTTAAGAACTGATGTGCCTTCCATTAAAGTTGATTCGCCTCCACTGAGTGTGCCCTTCATTCAAATCAGAAGTCCTTTCCATCAGTAGAACAATGATAAGGAACACTCCTCCTCACATCCAAAGGAGTTGCAGTGCCACTCACATTCTGAATCAAGTCTAGAAAATCTATCCTAGCCTTGTAGGCCTCAAACCACTATTGTTTATGGATGAATCCCAATACATGTTATGTCAATTCCCCAACTTGGGTTTTATGGTTTCTTTCAATGTTAGGGACCTAACCTCCCTAACCCCTCATGTAGGTAGAATAATATATTTTCCATGTAATAAAGGTAAATATTAATAAGGCCTGGTAATAAGGAAGAATAAGTCAAATATAAGAAGATCTAATGGAAGCTTCCACTTCTAGAAGATCTTCCTATAGATTGTTCTTGTGGTATATTGATTTAGTATAAATAAGAGTCGATGGCATGAGAAGGTTTGTCTTGAGAATTATTGTAATAGAGAACTCCTTTGTTGGAGGTTGCCCCCTCGAAGAGGCAAGTGAACATTGTTTCTTATCAATAAAGTTATTATTTTGGTGTTGTGGTTTCATCTATTGTGTTGTTTCGATGTTATTCTTTGCAGTATTTATGTTTTATGTTATTATAATAGATCTGGTACCTAACAAGTGGTATCATAGCACTTTCCTTGGCAGAAACTGTGGGTAATTTTTTTTCGAGGGTAGAGACGTATTCCAACGTATTAAAGCTACAATGATATGTCATTCAACGTATAAATCCACAACCGGGGAAGCATACAAGAATGAACTACAAGTGGTACTTAAGTGCACATTGTTTACCACACGTGTAACCCTTGTTGGTACCCCTTCGAGTGGTAGTGCATCAAACAACACTTGTATACAGATTGACATAGATATCATGAAGCCCTTCATAGATAAACCGATCGGTCACCCGACTACTATAGTTCCACCGAGAACAACACTTGGGAAGATACTCTCTAGTACCTCGGTAATCGAGTAGTACGGCTAAGGGTGCGATCTAGTTTCCTTAGTTGGTGCCCTATTGTTCGACCTCACACGTATATCAAAGAGCTATAGCATAGGAAAAATCCTTGTCTATAGGCACCTTGAAAACCCTAACCCATGGGATGGAAACATAACAAAATAGGAACATACAAGATCTATTGTCATGCAACCTTGTCATATGCATTCAGGTTGCGAAATTACTACATATTTCTTCCTGTTAAGAATTTGGGCATTTCGCCACTGTAGTATTATTTAGTTCAGAGTATAACTTCACAAGAGTTAAAAAAAATTATGGGGCCTTCCCGCACCCTTATTTGAGATCTATCCTATTGGACTCGTCTTTTCGTTCTGATCACAGTAATACCTATCATTTTTCAACTTTGTTTTCTTTGTGGTCTCAACCCCCTTTTGGCCCCCTTATTTGGGACTTACCCCATTGGATTCCCCTCTTCGCCATGATCATTGTGATACCATTCACCCATAACCCATTTTTTGTGTGGTCCAACCCACCCCTTTTCGGTTCCCCCCTTCATCATGGCCCATACCCGTAGCCAAGACCTTGAAGCCTGCCTCAATACCTTGTCATTTGATTTCTCAGAGGCCCAGAAGGAAGTGCGGAAACTCAGTGCCAATATTACCACCGTCAATAACAAAATGCATTCCACCATAGATGCAAAAATGGAAACCTTGAAACAAGACCTCTCTACCCATCTTGAATCCTTCATTGCTCAGATCTGCGCCAAGCTGAATATTACTAGAGACCTTACCACATCTAACCAACCTTTTCACCCCGAAGGTGAGACTTCCTCCAATTCCCATAATTTTCAGTCCCATCACTTTCAGTGTGACCTATGCCTTTCTCAAGTGGGATGTGAACAAATTTGATGGCTTGGATCCCACCGACTGGGTAACTCAAATGGAACACTATTTCTCTTTGTACGAAATTACAGATGAGTTGTCCAAACTCCAGTATGGTGTTCTCCATCTAGATCAAGAACATTGGCAATGGTGACAATGAAGAAAAAATGCCTGCCAAGGGTATGTGACTTGGACACAATTTGTTGCAGAGCTTTATGAATGCTTTGACACTGACACCCACCATTTAGGTCATTTGACAAATTTGAAACAATCTAGCACAGTGAAAGATTTTATAGGTGCTTTTGAGGGCTTGGATTTTTGATGGTTTTTTTTTTCTGAGAATGCTTTATCAGTGGCCTCAATGATGAGATTTGTGCTCACGTCCTCATGGCTCACCCCCAGAGTTGGGTGGAAGCTACTACAAAAGATAAGGAAGCACAACATGTTGTCTCTTCTCAAACCAGAAAACCCTCCTTTATTCCTCTCCCTAAACCAATCACTCCCACCCCTCCTTCGACTCCATTGAAGATCTAGAAATTGACCCAGGAAGAAACGGTTGAATTCCAAGTCAAGGGCCTTTGTTATAATTGTGATGATAAATATTTTCCTAGGCACAAGTGTAAGGAAGAAAAACATTTTATGGCCATCTCTGAGGATGTTTCTAAAGAAGAGGTCGAGGCTCCCCCTATGGTTGAGTCACTTAAACCCACTGACCTTACCCCACCCTCGGACCCCCCAGAATTTGAACCGGTCATTTCCATGAATTCTCTCATTAGCTTCTCCGCTCCACAAACCCTCAAGATAATCGGTTACATTAATCATCATAAGGTCATCATCCTCATTGACAATGGAAGCACCCATAATTTTATTCATCACTATTTTTTCCAAGAAACTAATTGATATATATGTGCAGTCAACAAATTTCAAATCATGATTTCCAATGGAGGGTCCATGAAATGTGGGGGGCATTGTGAAAATGTGTGTCTCCAAATTGGTTAGCACAACATGAAATCTCATATGTTTGTCATTGACATGGGTGGTTGTGACATTGTGTTGGGTGTCGAATGGTTAAAGACTCTTGGCCCCATTCTCATGTATTTTAAGGAATTAACCATGCAATTCAACCAGGAGGGAAAACAATATAAGTTCCAAGGAATCACAATAGGTTTCCCTAAGATCATCAGTTCCCATCGCATGGAAAAGCTCCTCAAAAAAGTTCATTCTGACATTATTTCACAATTCCATTCCATTCACACCATTGAAATACCCTCTATGCATCCTAACCCCCAATCCATCCTCTCCAAACATCAAGCTATTTTTTTCACTCCCTAGGGACTTCTCCCTTCCCGTGGTGTTCATGATCATTCCATTCCCCTCGTCCCCTAAAACCTTCCTCCCAATGTTCATCCTTATCGTCATCCTTTTTCCTAGAAAAATGAAATTGAGAAAATTGTTCAAGAATTGCTTGTTGCGGATGTTATCCATCCTACTACTAGCCCCTATTCTTCTCTTGTGGTCATGGTACTTAAGAAAGAAGGATCTTGGCGCATGTGTAATGAATTCCGCGCCCTCAACAAAATCACCATCAAAGAAAAATTTCCCATTCCTATCATTGATGATATCTTGGATGAATTAAGTGGTGCCCAGTACTTTACTAAACTTGATCTTCATTATGGCTACCACCAGATACGTATGAAAGAGGCAGACATTCCTAAGACTGCATTTTGAACTCATGAGGGATACTATGAGTTATTGGTCATGCCCTTTGTCTTGTGTAATGATCCCTCCACTTTCCAAAGCCTCATGAATCATGTCTTCCATCCTTTTCTCCATCATTTTTTCTTAGTTTTCTTTGATGATATTATTATCTATAGTAAAACATAGACAACCCATATTTCTCATGTGGATCGAGTTCTTCATCTACTCTCTCAACACCAATGTTTCCTCCAACAATTTAAATGTGTTTTTGGAGCCTCGAAAGTGGAGTAGTTGGTTCATATTGTTGGCAAGGATGGTGTCAGGGTGGATCCTAAGAAGATTGAAGCTATCCAGGACTAGCCTCACCCCAAGACTCTCAAAATCTTGCGTGGTTTTCTGGGTTTAACATGCTATTATCACAAGTTTGTTAAGAATTATGGAAAATTGTGGTGCCTCTCACTGCTCTCTTTAAAAAGAATGCTTTCACTTAGACTCAACAACTGATCATTCCTTCCAAGCCTTGAAGGAAGCTATGTGCACCACTCCTTTCCCGACCCTTCTCGACTTCACAAAGACCTTTGTCCTGGAATGTTATGCTTCAGGGAGAGGAATTGGAGCAGTCCTTATGCAAGATGGCCGACCTTTGGCCTTTACCAACAAGTAATTGTCGAAGCGACATTTGGGTCAATCAATCCATGAAAAGGAAATGTTGGTTGTTTTTCATGCAGTGGATCTCTAGTGCCCTTATCTATTGGGGCAACACTTCCAAATTAAGACATATCATCAGAGCCTCAAGTATTTTATGGAGCAACGTCTTTCATCCCTGGAGCAACAAAAATGGGTGACTAAGTTATTTGGATATGATTATGAGATCATTTACAAGAAAGGCAAAGACAATGTGGTTGTTGACGCTCTTTCACTAAATTTGAAGATGAAGGGTCCCTCTTTTCCCTTTCCTTCATTGTACCAGATTGGCTCCAAGTTGTTCGCCAGGAATGGCTACAAGATCCCAAAATTTCGCATTTGATCTAGCAATTGCAAGCCAATTCTCTAGTTTCCCCAAGGTACTCTTGGCACAATGATGAGCTTCACTACAAAGGCCATTTGTATTTAAGTAAACAATCACAACTTAAATCCACAGTGTTTTATGAGCTTCATGCTACATCCATAGTTGGGCACTCATGGTTTACCAAAACCTATGACAGGGTCAAACGTCCTTTTTTCTAAGATGTTATGAAACAGGTTGTTCGCACTTTTGTGGCAGAATGTGATGTTTGTCAACACAACAAGGGAAAAACAGTCAAAGCCCCTGGCACACTGCAATCGCTTTCGATTCCACCCGCTATTTGGAGGGATATCTCTGTGGATTTCATGGTTGGCTTACCTAAATCGGACAATAAGTCAGTCATCATGGTGGTAGTTGATCATTTTTCCAAGTATGTTGTTATGAACATAATATATAATAATAAGTATAAATACATCATAAATAGTTAATGAATAATAATGAAGAGACACTTTCCTAGTGAATGGTCATGTCTCTTCACGAAAGGGCACCCCTGCGTGGGTATATAAGGCCCTCATTCTTATTGTACTCATCATCTCATATTCATATACATTATTATTTAATATGTTATCCTTTATGGATTATAACTTCTTGTCTTACCTACATTGGATATTCACCTAGTGAACCGGTTGGTTCACCACACATGCTCATTTATGTGCTCTTCAACACCCATATACCACCTCCACCGTGGCTCAACTTTTCATGGATTATATCTTCAAGCCTCATGGCATGCCTCATTCTATTGTTTCTGACCGAGATCCCACTTTCACAAGCAATTTTTGACAAGAATTGTTCAGGCTACAGGGAACCCAATTGCATCTCAACACAACCTATCATCCTCAGACTGATAACCAAACTGAAGTTGTCAACAAGTGTTTGGAAACATATTTGAGGTGTTTTTCATCTGTGAGGAAAAATCAGTGGGCTCAATAGTTACCATTAGTTGAATGGTGGTACAACACCTCTTACCATAAAGCTACTCACATGAGTCCTTTTGAAGCAATATATGGACAAAATCCACCTTCATTTCTCTCATACATGTTAGGTGTCTCAAAGGTTCAGGCGGTTGACAAAACTCTTACAGTTCGAGAGGCTATTCTTCGTTCCCTCAAAGGGAATTTAGTAATGACTTAGAATTGCATGAAGCAACAAGCATATCAAGGTCATTCCGAACGTCAATTCGTTGAAGGGGACCAAGTGTTTATTTGGCTACAATCTTATAAGCAGACTTCACTCAAGGTTGAACATTGTTAGAAACTTGCGCCTAAATTTTATGGTCCTTATACAATTCTCAAGCGCATGGGATTGGTTTCCTACCAATTAGCTTTGCCAAGTTATTCTAAGCTCCATCATGTTTTTCATGTCTCATGTTTAAAGAAGGTGATCAGAACTAAGTGTCAAACTCAAACCAGTCTCCATGAGTTGGATGAAGAAGGCTCCATTTGGTTGCAGCCTCAAGCAGTCTTGGACCAACGTGAGCGTCGTCTCCAACATCACACCATCAAGGAAGTGTTAGTACAGTGGAAAGATACAACTTCTATAGATGCCACATGGGAGCCAACTACCATTCTGCAACAATTTCCTCATCTCAAACCTTGAGGATAAGACTATTTTCAAGGGGGAGGGTATGTTAGGGACCTGACCTCCCTAACCCCTCATGTAGGTAGAATAATATATTTTCCATGTAATAAAGGCCGATATTAATAAGGCCTAGTAATAAGGAAGAATAAGTCAAATGTAAGAAGACCTAATATAAGTTTCCGCTTCTAGAAGATCTTCCTCTAGATTGTTCTTGTGGTAGATAAAATTAGTATAAATAGGAGTCGAGGGCATGATAAGTTTTTTCTTGATAATTTTTGTAATAGAGCACTGCTCTGCTGGAGGTTGCCCCCTCGAAGAGACAAGTGAACATTGTTTCCTATCAATAAAGGTATTATTTTGGTGTTATGGTTTCATCTATTGTGTTGTTCCACTATAATTCTCTGTAACATTTATGTTTTTGTTATTATAATAAATCTGGTACCTAACAACCGATCAACCCAAAATGGTATGCAACATTGGCATGGGTTTGCACATGAATATTTGGGTCTATCAATGCATTGCCAATCAGAAGCTCACCAAGACGAAATGAGATTTTTGAACCACCATAACCTAATGAACCCATTTTGCATTCTCCATTGCATTTTTTTTCAGATTTCATTAAAATACAATGACCCAAAGCATGAACACACTTACTTGCATAGCTCTCACCAACCATAAACATAAGGCGGTTACTGAAATTTGGAACTGAGCTGTAAATCTCCTCTAAAGCGGTATAGAGATGCTTTGCAACCTACTTTTGTTTGGTCAAGATGTCCTCGTCCTTCTCTACTATGTTGTATCCTGAACCCACGGACTATCAATGAATAAAACACCAGATTTAAAATATTGATTACTTTTTAAAAGCACCTTTTTGTTTTTTTGGGTCCATAACATAATTTACATTGTCATTTTTTCTATATTAAGATATATAATACCATTTAAGTAATAAGCTTATTAGAAGACCATGCTGCCACCATATTGATATTTATGGTGTTGTTATGGTATTTAAGTAATAAGTATATTAGAAGATCATTTTGAGATGGAAGGGATCAAATGTAAGACATGCACCCCTCACTTTGGATTGGGAGGTCTGCACTGGTCGCTTTAGAATATATGATCATGAGGGTGTCCCCTACGAAGCTATGCATCCCCTCACGCTGAGATTCTAGATATAAGAGACATGTTCTTAATATCTATGAATACTTGATGCATCCAAACAAACAATCGCTGCAATATACAATATAGATTGAGTTTGCACATTCAATTTGTACTACAAGTATTCTGTACTCCAGTTGCGTATAGAAGGAAACAACAATGCATTCATTTCCTATATCAAAAACACCTTTTTACATTATATGTTATATCTTTTAGTATTGATCTATTCTCCTGTTGTAACTAACATTTATCTTCAATTAAAAAAAAAAACCTAGACAAACCAACCCAGTTTCTCCAATTTACCCATGTCAAATAGACTTAATAATGCATAGCTCTCACATCTGGTGCCGTGGTGTAGTTGGTTATCACGTCAGTCTAACACACTGAAGGTCTCCGGTTCAAGTCCGGGCGGCGCCACTTTTCAAATTCTGAATTTGTTTATTTTACAAAAGAGACGATGCACTAGGTGTTAAACTTATGGGCTTATACTCCGCCAACCATTTTTTAGCATTCCCTGCTTATGAGGGATCATATGTTCCTGTGCACATTGAAAACCATGATCTGTATCTATCGATTTCAAGAACTCCATTTCATGATTCATCTACAACAATCTGAGAGGACTAATTTGTTTATTTTACAAAAGAGACGATGCACTAGGTGTCAAACTTATGGGCTTATACTCCGCCAACCATTTTTTTGCATTCCCTGCTTATGAGGGATCATATGTTCCTGTGCACATTGAAAACCATGATCTGTATCTATCGATTTCAAGAACTCCATTTCATGATTCATCTACAACAATCTGAGAGGACTAACTTGCATCCAGAATGCAATTCTTGCAACTTCTTCATTAGTCCATCCTTTTTGTTTGCAGCAACAACAACTTTGATTTCTCCATAAGACATCACTTGCTGCTACCACTTAACAAATCAAAAACCTGCGTAATTTGGAAGAATTAGTTTGTTTTCCATCTCCAGGTGCTTCTTTCCATCCTATGCCTGAAATGGCTTATTGTTGAAACTTTTCATCAAATCCATGTTTATTGAAGCTATTTCAATGTATCTTGCAGAAGGCAAAGTTGTGGTCGTTGAAGGAAAATAAAATTTAAACATTCTTGCAATGTTCTAGATTTAGCAATCTAAGGTAGACCCAAATCTCTACCTCCATGAAAAAACTTGATTAGTGTATTGCTCAATTTTGTTGGTACTGTTGCCATAAAATACTATGCCGAATGGGTTCTGGCAACAGGGTTTTTTGTTTTGATTTCAGTAGTCCTTCCCAACTTTCTACATATTCATTACCAATAAAAAAAATTTCTGCAGGCCACTTACAAATAGAACTGAGAGTTCTTTTGTCAAGTTTCTTTTTCATGAACTGCCATCTCCTCATTTTTCTGCTTCTTTCCATGAATTCCATTGCCATCAAATACTGGAGTTGAGAAAGCCTTTTTTGGAACATGTAGAAATTCAATTATCTTGAGGCCATTACCGGCAGTGGGTAGTTGCAATTTTTTTTTCAAACGCTGCTTATAGTAATTTACAGCAGTCCTTTAGCTAAGCTGCCATATTTTGCTGGATGTTTCTTTTCAGTCAAATCACCCAGAACTTGCACCTAGCCTCATCTGCACTAACTCCGGAGGTTTTGAACCCTAACACCCTGGCTGCTTGCCGCTAACCAACACACCCTTGGACAAGTTTTTATTTCTTAATCCTTTGGAACATGGTCAACAGAAGAATCCGAGATCTGTTGTCTCTGATATCTTTGCCAGTTTGTTATGTTTTCATGAGTTGAGCTCCATTGACTTGTGATAAGCGCCACACATTATTTCCCTGATCGATTTTTGTTTTCATGTCCTAACGTACCAGGCTACTAGTTTCCTCTTCATTCATTGCTCTTGTATTTGAATGTGTATTTAGTTTGACAGAACCATATGTTTTGACAATAGAGTCCTAAGTCTTGGTTGGAGTAAAGCGAGCACGTATTTCCTGGAATTTTCCTGCACTAGACTGTTTGACAAACACATCCCTGTATTTATTGGAGAATAGATTCCCTCCTTTCCTATTCCCTCGCTTTTCACTATTGAATAAGGAAAAATTATTTTTGGTCCTATCCTTTTCTGATCCCCTGGTTTTCACTCTTTTGATGAGAAAAATTGCATACATCATGTTCTAAGGAAGTTTCGGTTGGTCCACAGGTATGCTTTTCCATCATTAATTTCTGTATCAGTTCTTAATTTCCCTTTACTGTGGTTATTTGCTGACATAAGCTTAGACATAGATCCCTTCAATTCTACATTGACCGGATCCTTTGGCTCTATGCCCCTTTCTCCATCTTAGAACCTCCTTTTCTATTTTTTTCTTCGGTTGTTCCACCTAGAACTTAATAAAATAAGAGTCTTCCACTGATATTACTTTGGTATCTTTGGCAATATAATAAAAAAGGACTGAAAACCCATATTGTCATCAGATTCTTCTTCTGGCTCGGGTTTCCTTCCTCTTCTTTTGGAGCATCTACAGCAGGAAAAACTTCTGTAGAACTAGCAACTGGGGCAGCAACAACTGCAAACTTGCAGGGATCCTTAACTTTCTCAACTTGTGGGAAAGAATAATATCCTTAACTTTCTCAGCTTGTGTGAAAGAGTACTAAGTTGCAATCGCAATAGTTAGAACATTCTTATAACCATTGATGATAGCATGCGGAGCAGCTGCTAATGTGTGGTCACTGATTGCCAGAGAAAGAGTTGTCACAGAAGAAGTACCAGCAACAGGTTTCTCTATTAATCATCCTCTATAGGATCAAGAGCTTCGGGATCAAATATCAATCCAGCATTACCTCCATTTAGCGACGAATACAAGGGCCTCTGCCTCCACTACAACATTATCTTGAGTTTTGTCTCAATCAACGTTTTGAATGCTTTTGTACACCAGATTTCTCACAGAGTTTGGGCGCATTCGTAGAGGTTTTAGCAGAATTATAGAATATTGCACTGCTCTATTACAGTGCATTCACTAACCTCAATGGCAGAAATGCAGTAACATTCTCAATCAAGATTTTTGGCTTCAGGTATGGTCTACCAGCGAGCAATATACAGCCTGTTACCTTACCTGCCGCAGGTGGTATATACACTGTCGGATCACCAGGAATATATCCAACTGGTCTACCACATGGCCCTAGTACAACTAAAACAACTGATGCAATCAGTTCTTGGCTCTACTAAATAGACTGTGCAAGTGGAGTCTATGGTGTGGTGTGACTAAGTAGCTGTGGTGTGACTAAGGTAGCTGGCACAAATAATTGCTTTTAATTGACATTGATAGTTTCACTTTTTTTTTATTTATCAACGTCATATAGTTTCCAGTGTTAAAAGATAACTTGTTCGTGATGATGGGTGGAGTGTTCATTTAAAATGTTGACTTTTCAAATTTTTTATACACATTATTTATACACTGTTTATCTCCAAAAAACTCAAGCAATATTATAACTAGATGTGAAAACCTACACACTCATATACTGAAAAACAGTTAACAGACATGAGGTATTCACACACCTGAATATGCCCAAAATGAAGCCTCATCCAACTCTGGGACAATCAAAATCACATTGAACAAAAATGTTTCATTTCTGATACATAAAAAAAACAACCTCAATCAAATGACAAGATATAAATTAAAATAACACCAAAATAACATGCAGTGTATACAATAACAACTTGAACCAGAAGTGAAGTTATCCCCAACTAAAGAGGTCACAAGTTTAAATCTCATGTTCCCCTTGAAATTAGGCCTAAAAGTAATCAGAACCAGCCGAAAAAAAAAATAACTTTTCAAGAAAAATCCCACCTAATTATAAAAGACCGAGAGAAACCAATTTCACTACTGTAGCTCGCATCTAATTCAGGTCTCCATTGCCAGAAACCATTACGTACCTATCGCTTTGGGATACTGCTCCATGTATTTTTTATATTCAAGAATTTGAGTTAAGAGATATAAGATTTTCAGTCGGGAAACAGGGGCGCCCATATATTGCAGCGGTAGTGGGAGGCGGCAGCCAAAGGAGCCCATTTGGCTGGGACTAAAATTTTGACTTAAGAGATACATATTCTCTAACTGAAAATTGAAACCAAAGAAGGAAAATTTCAAATTTTTTGAAAGAACAGAATGTGTCGTTTAGAGGAGTGGAGAAAGGTTGGAGAGATTTGTCGGAACGACTTGATGATTTAATTAGTATGTAAACATTCATTTTCACTTCAATTTAAAGATACAAATACAAACTAAATGAAATGTTGAAATTTTTAATGTTTATTCACATTCTAAATTAATAATTATTATTAAATTTGGAAAACCATGAATCCACAATTATCTTATCTAAAATTTTGAGAGTTTTTTTTCTATGAACATAAAAGTTAGTTGTTACCTTAAATAGTGAGATTTGTTTATTCTGCAATAAAATAAAATTTTCAATTTTAAAAAAAAAATGTTTCTTCAACTTATTACTTTTTAATTTATTTATTTCATCACTAATTTACAAATTATAATCTTCAATTTATCACTTTTTAACTTATTCATTTCATCACTAATTTACAAATTATGATTTTCTTACGAAGATGATGGTTTTCTAATTAGCTTCATTATTTTTCCAAGGCTGATGCTATCAATACAAGATTATAATTGCATGTTAAATTTCCTAGTAATTAATACATGGGCAATTAATACATGGGTGCTCAAGGCTAGAAGTTGTCATATAGAGTTTATGGTATCAAACCTTATATCTTATATTAGTATAGTTGGAAACTAAAACTTACAAATATATTATATGTTTTGTTTGGTGTTATTAAAAACAATATTATTTAATTAGTAGATGGCTCATGAATATAAAATTACAAATCTAAACATTAATTTTGGGTTTAGTTTGCTAGGTGACCCAAGACTATTCTCCAAAACCTAATTAATGTGTAATCAAACTAATAAACCAAAACCAAAGTAATGAATAGCTTTCAAAATCTATTTTTAAAATCTATCATAATCACATTGCTATAAAAACTCAATGCCAAGTCTTCTTAAAAATAAATTCCCATCCAAAACAAGAATAAGAATAGGCTTTAAAAAGCCCCGTATGGGGTGACAGCTGGGGAAGGAACGACAAGTGGCTTCCACTTGAGCCGCGGCTTAAATGACACAGCCCATCAATTTAACGCTTACCCTACGGATGCAGGGTAGCCATTATCGCTCTGCGATGGGAGGTCCAGCCGAGCGAGCGAACATTAACGCGATGGGAGGTCTCGCCGACGAGTGCATTGGTAAACTCGGTTTCGAGGTTTTGCGTTGGGATTGTTGGTTTTCTAGCTCTTTGCATATGGTTCTGCTCTGGTTCTGGAGGAGCGGGTGTTGCACAGAGTGTTGGGTGGCGTTTCATGGTTT